>CM021105.1:209450262-209646793 GCA_007115665.2 Sequoiadendron giganteum
ACAACAAGATCAACAATTATCATTGTTGACGCAAATGCAGGCATATCAACATGCCTTGAACACGCAATAGAGCTTGCAACAAACTCCCACCAGTAGCCATCCCACCAATCAAACACCCCAAACACCTCAAAATACATTCATCTCACCTCCCGATATGCACAACAATGTCACAACACAAATCAAACTACTCTCGTAGTAGGTGTTGGACCTCCAAGCAAAAAAAAAACTAGAACACCAAGCAACTTGTGCCCTTATCCATTTGATAGAAGTCTCACAATGGTACCATTTCCAAAGGGATTTGAGATCCCCAAATTCGACAAGTATAATGGGACCAAAAACCCTGAAAACCATGTTAGGGAATTTCAAGTGCATTGCATGGAGGTTGCATATGATGACACATACCTAATGCGACTCTTCCCCCGAAGTCTGACTAGTCTTGCCATGGAATGGTTTTCTCATCTACCCATAGGCATTAAAACATTTCAGGAAATCATGGAAGCTTTCCTTAAGAATTATGCTTTCAACATGGGTGCAAATGTTAGTTTGGAAGAACTATCAACACTCAAACAAGGAAAAGGAGAGTTATTCACATCCTTCTTGCAAAGATGGTGATCCAAGGCCAATCAGAGCAAGTGGACCATGCCAGAAGAACAACAAGTTTGTACGATCATATCCAATCTAGATGAAAACTTGGCATTCTACTTTAAAATGCAATGCATCACATCATATGATCAATTGATCCCAAAGGTGCTCAACATCGAAAGAGCCCTTACTACGTGACGAGGCACATCAATACTTACTCCACCATAGGATAACCACCCATCCAAGAATTATAATGATAAACCTCGAATGTGGTCGAGGAACAAAAATATCACAAACGAGGGCATGGTCGATGCTAAATTGGTCATAAATTCTCTCAAACCAAACATCCAAACTCACCACCAACCACAAAATCATAATCGCAATAATGTGCAAACTAATGCAATAGTAGCACAACAACAACCACTTCCCACCAACCAAATTAATAACTTGGGTAATCAAGGAGGACCGCCTCCCTAAGGAAAATATCCCCCCAAGAGGAAGTTCACGGCTCTTGGGGAATCAATCGAGTCCATAATGAAGAAGTTGGTCAAGGAAAACCTAATCAAAGTCTCAAACTCTGACCAGTACGCAGAACCCATGACCAAACCACCATGGTATAATGAAAACCTCCTTTGTGACTTTCACAAGATCAAGGGACATACCACCGCCAATTGCATGAGGCTAAAGAATATTATCCAAGACCTCATCGAGGACAAGATCATCAATGTCGAGCAGCCAACCAATAATCAAGATCTGAAAAATATACACAATTCAGATGCCAAACCACAATCACGAAAATAGTCAGGGGAACAACATAGGCAAGAAAAATATGCTAGTGCTAACCTAGTATATGAAGAAATAGTTGCATTTGTTGATGAGTTGGTCACGGTTATCAATGTCAAGGGAGCCAACACTGACTGTGGAGTCACCACATGTGGCTGAAAGGTCACCATTGCAGGGGTACCATCTAAGATCCCCATGTCAAATACAAAAGCCATTCCCTATGACTACAATGTCATCGACCAACTAAAAAGAACCCCCGCACAGATATCCATCATGGAACTGTTAAAAAATTCCGCCGCCCATAGGAAAATTCTTGATGAAGTATTAGCAGTATCCAAAATCTCTACCACCCTTGACACAGATCAGTTTTAGGCTATGGTTGGTAATACCATCACCCTGAATCTCCTTACATTCTCTGATCAAGACTTCCCCCCTAGCCATCTGATAACCACGCACTTCACCTTCAAGTGCTGGTCCACAAAAAGAAAGTTAAAAGGGTCCTAGTGGATAGAGGTGCAGGCCTAAAAATTTTCTCTCTCAAACTTATAAAGAACTTGGGATTCGTCGAGGATTTCATTAACAAAAATAAGAGCATCACAATAAGGGAATATGATGACCAAGAAAGAGTATCTCAGGGCACCATTAAAATCCCAATCCAAGTGGGACCAACAACCATGGAGACTACCTGTCAGGTCCTTGACCTCAACTTACCATATAACATCCTCTTAGGTCATCCATGGATCCACGGAATGAAAGTAGTGGCCTCAACATACCACCAATGCATAAAATTCTTGTACCAAAATGAGGAGGTCACTATACATGGGGATCCCGAACCATTCGCCTACTGCAAAAACTTGGAAGCCAAGTTTTATAAAATCCCCCAAGTGCTAAGAAATGATGAAGGCCCATCCACTTCATACATTGACCCATCCAACCTCGCCTCCACTTCTGCAACAGAGACACCCACCATCCCTGACATATCTGACATCAAACTAATGCTCCAGGAAAATGTATGCAGAGACTATAGAATGAAGAAGAGTGAATTTGTTGCAGGAGAGTTAGCACAATCTCCTAGGTCACATGGGCAACCTTGATCAATTGAAACACCCATCCTCACCCTTAGGGAAAACCCCTCTAGATTCCACCATTGGGGAGACCTAAGTTAGGAAAATGTTGGTGAGGAGGATATTTCAAGCACAATATACCGTGATGTAGAACCCACACCCACATTACCTATGGATGAAGCCAACAGAGGGCTACAAATAATGCTTGACATAGGCTACAATAGAAACAAAAGCCTTGGAAGGAACAATGATGGGCGGCTAGAGCCCATCATTGTAGAAAGAAGAATGTGAAACCTTGGCCTTAGATGTACTCCCTCGATTATAACCATACATGGCAAAGGTAATCCCAATAGGGCAGTCAGGTCCTCTCCTCAAGTGTCGGCAACCACCCTTAGACCACCCGTATGCCTGGGTATCCACCTTGACAACTTTACTTTTAACGTAACTGATGTTTGCACTAGTAGTGATGATGATGATACCATAGTAGGCCTTCCCATGATCTTTGAGGATTCCTCCTTACTAATGATTAGTGCCTCACCCGCTGAGTCAAACCAAAAAACCCACAAAATCCATTTAGTATACCCTCAACTCATCGATCATGATCAACGAGGACTGCCAATTTTAGACTCATTCAAGAACGATGAGGCTCTCTTGAAATTCATGGGACTAAGGGATACAATTCCATGTGGGGATCACAAGGTAGGCTTCGACATCACATTAGACACCCAGCATATTATGGGGAGACAATTGAGTCCTTCAATCGCAAAATAAAAATGACGAGAATAAGCTCAAGATTATTGAGTGAAAACCACACTGTGGCACTCTCTAACCACAAAATAGTAAAAATAAAGGACACATCCAATGGTGAAAACCTCTCTGAGGTGCTGGAGGATGAAGGATTCAATCTCCCCCCTACTACATTGTATCAAGAAAAATCAGTTGTTCTGATAGAGCAGTGTAATCCTGTTACCTTGGGAATAGAGCCAGCACCACAAATCACTTTCTATGTTGAGTCTCTCCTGAAAAAGGAACAAGAATTGATAGCAGCATTTCTGAAAGAAAGGAAGGTAAAATTTGCATGGACCTATGCTGACATGTTTGGCTTGGAACCGGAAGTGGTGGTTCATCATTTGGCTATTTACCCTGGAGCAAAGCCGGTTAGACAAAAGTTAAGAAAAATGCATCCCTAGATAGCCTTGCTAGTCAAGGTAGAATTATAGAAGTTTCTAGATGTTGGCTTCATACGCCCGATTAACTATCCAGATTGGGTATCCAAACTTTTACGAGTCTCAAAACCAAATGGGAGCATCCGTATCTGCACAAATTTCAGAAACCTCAACAAAGCATGTCCTAAGGATGATTTTCCACTACCTTACATTGATATGATAGTGGACATGACAGTCGGACATGAGATGCTATCCCTAATGGATGGCTTCTTGGGGTATAACCAGATAATGATTGCATAAGAAGACCAGCATAAGACATCATTTACATGTCCTTGGGGTACCTATTGCTAGAATGTGATGCCATTTGGGCTAAAATACGTAGGGGATACATATCAGAGAGCCATGATACTAATCTTCCATGACATGATACACAAGACTATCGAATATTACGTGGATGACATATTGGCTAAATCAAAGAAGAGACAGAACAACATAGCAACCCTAAGTGCAATTTTTGATAGACTGGAGAAGTATAAAGTCAGGCTCAACCCAAAGAAGTGTGTCTTTGGGGTACTCAGGAAAACTTATGGGATACATAGTATCGATGAGGGGAATAGAGGTGGATCCCGCAAAGGATAAGGCAATCCTCGATATGGAAGCACCAAGAATATTGAAACAACTTAGAGGATTACGAGGCAGACTCCAGTCCATCTAAAGGTTCATAGCACAACTAGCAGACAAACAGATTTCCTATTCACATCTGCTCCACAAGGGAGTAGCATACAAGTGGGATGAAAAGTGCAAACAAGCATTTAGCAAAATCAAAGAATATCTACTCACGCCCCTTGTGTTAATGCCACCCATTGTAGGAAAACCACTGATCCTATATATCTCAGCAACAACAGTAGCCCTAGGTGCTCTTTTGGCTCAACGCGATGAAAATGTGACAGAGCGGGCCATCTATTACATCAATAGAACAATGGTTGGCCATGACTTAAACTACACATTCATTGAGAAAGCTTGCCTAGCAGTAGTGCTTGCTTCACAAAAATTCTGACACTACATGCTAGCACACAAAATCAAACTCATCACCAAAATAGATCCCCTAAAGTATCTACTGTCAAAAGCTATGCTCAGAGGAAGGATGGCTAAGTGGGTAATGATACTATCAAAGTATGACATCAAATATGTGGAGTGAAAGGAAATAAAAGGAAAATTCATTGTGGACCAGCTAGCAGAAGATCCCATCTATGCAAAGAACCTGCTCATATCAAAATTTCCAAATGAGTCCATATTTAATCTTAGCATAGCTGATCACTGGAAAATCTACTTCGACGGTTCCCACACACAACATAGATCGGGAGCCAATATTTTCTTCATCACCCCATAGGGGGGTTGTATACCAAGATCTTACAAGTTGACATTCCCCTGTACCAAAAACATTGTAGAGTACGAGGCTTTAACCATAGGTCTCAAGATTGCAGCATAATGGTGAATCATGGCATTAAAGGTCTATAGAGATTCATAACTTATTATCAACCAAGTCAATGGTGAATACCAAACTAAGGATGATAAGCTCACACCATACAAGAAGGTGGTAGAAAGCCTCAAGGAATGATTTATCGATATCACCTTTGAGCAGATATCGAGGGCTAAAAATAGAGCAGCTGATGCCATGGCAACGATTGGATCCTTGCTAGATATCCCTCGCAATGTCTCGAAACATGAATTCTTGGTAGAGAAAATTCTCATACCCACTTTTGAGGTACCAGAGATAGAATATGCATGTGAACTCATTGGTCTCAATGATCTTTGGTATCATGACATCTACACCTACCTGAGATTAGAAGTCCTCCCACCCGACATTACCCCAAACCTCAAGTGAACCTTTTTCAAAAGGTCCTTACGTTTTGTCATCCTAGGAGAAACCCTCTTCCATAGGAGCATTGATGGAAACCTATTACGTTGCTTAAAACATGAGGAATCCCTGACTACTTTGACTGAGCGGTATGACCTTGGCCAAGAAATTGCTGAGAACCAAGTACTACTAGCTGACAATGGAAAGAGAGGCACATGACTTTTCCAAAAAAAATTTATAGTGCCAACAACATGGAGACCTTATTCATGCACCAACTCAAGAACTGCATCCTATTGTTACACCATGGCCCTTCTCACAATGGGGGCTTGATCTCATAAGTAAAATCTCACCCACCTCATCCAACGGCCACAAGTTCATTATCACTGCCACAGAGTATTTCACAAAGTGGGTTGAAGCAATTCCCATGACCTACATCACTGGAAAACATATATCCAAGTTCATCTTGAACTATCTCGTTTACTGATATGGTGTTCCCCAATCCATTATCTCTGATAACGGGACACCTTTCAAGAATCAGGATGTTTGTGACTTGTACGAAAAATACAAAATCCAACATCACTTTTCCACCCCATATTACCCACAAGGCAATGGCAAAGAAGAAGCTACCAACAAAACCATTCTAAAAATCCTTAAGAAAATAGTCAATGAATCTGGTTGTGACTGACATCTGCAGTTAAATCCCACCTTATGGGCCTACCACACCAGCATCCGCATGCCAACAGGCACCACCCCATTTTCCCTAGTCTACGGATCAGAAGCCATACTCCCAATTGAGATTGAGCTCTCGTCACTGAGAATATCATTGCAAAACCTCATCATAAATGAAGAATACAGGGTCTCACGATTGAACGAGCTAGATTTACTAGATGAACGGCACATGGATGCCCTCAACCATTTACACGTCTATCAGAATCGCCTGAAACAAAGCTACAACAAGAAGATCAGGCAACGTACCTTCCAAGTCGGTGAATTTGTGATGAAAGAGAACCAAAAGAATGTGTTGAATCCAGAGAGAAAAGGAAAATTTGAGCCCAACTAGCTGGGACCTTTCATCATCATAGCTAGCTATAAATCAGGAGCATATCAATTAGCAACACCATAAGGCAAGCCTTTGCAGGAGCCTCTGAACAACTCCCATCTCAAAAAGTTTTATGCCTAAGAACTTGCAAGGTATAAAACTAAAAATACAAAAACAATCAGAAAAAGTCCAAAAAAAATGGTCACCTTGAAGAAAACCTGGCAAACAGGCATTTTGGCGACAACAAAAAAATCAAAAAATACAAAAAATCCTTTAAAAAAAAAATTGAAAAAAGGATTGAAAAATAGTAAAGAGAAAAAATTGTCCTCTAGTGAAAACCACTTCGGTGGTGCTTTGGACAAGTACCTTGGTGAAAACCTAGAAAATAGGCACTAAGTGTAAATAAAACACTCCCCATCCACTAGGATCTACACAAATAGCTCATCCATTCCATCACATTTCATTAATATTCCATCCACCAATCCGCTTGCATCCATACCATAGCCTATGTTGATGCTCATAACATACTCCACCATAGTACTACTTGGCATATTCCTAAGGTTAGTTTGTCCTACCTTTATTGAAGTAGTCTATCGCTTAACATTGGGGGCATGTCCTTGAAACTGGAACTAGATTGGATTTGTGTATATTTTTGTGCTATTCCCAAGACATCAAAAAATCCAAAAAACATTCAGAAAATTCATCAAAAAATCCAAAAACATGTCGAAAATATTCAAAAAAAAAAATTGTCTTGTTAGTCTTCCACCTTGTCTGAACTACATCATCTCTGAGCTTGAACGTATGAAAGGTTGATCTTTGATCATCCCCTAAGACATCTTAGGTCAGTCCTTAGGTGTTCTTCACAATAAAATGGCGATCCATTTTCCCATCTATCTCATCATTGAGTCAAGTATGTCATCAGTCGAACTACGTGGTCTTTGCATGTAATACGTAGGCAGGGCTAATCTATGGATCAACTCCCGAGACCCCTAGGATAGGTCTGTAGTTTAGTCTCTTCATTGTAAATTTTGAAAATACCAAAAACATTTGTAAAACATCTCAAAAATACCAAAAAGAGCCTCAAATATCTAAAAATCCAAAATGGTGCATCCTTCTCATCTCGCTTTCACCCGTGACTATCATCATTCCTAATAAAATCAATCATCTCCTTCACCCTTTGGTGATACAGTCAGAAGAAATTCTAGCAAGTTCAAAAGTGAACACCCTAATCGTTAGAGTCTCAAAAGTCTAAGTCAGTAAGCAGGCAAGTTGGTCAACTCGGAATATCAATAGCTTATCATCCAATCAGTCCCATCAAAACCCTGATCACGACATGTCCTAGGATGAATCCTTCCCATGATGGACATAAGCATTAGGTACCTCATAGTAGTTCAGTCTTGGCTAGTGGTATGAAGAACATTAGCTTGTTTGGTTTTCTTTATTTGTTCTTTTATTGGCTTATCTTATTTTGTGCTCATTCCAAGGACCTCTCGATGATGCCTAAACAGAATAGGTTTAGAGAGAAAGGAATGGGGCAAAGATCGTTGTCTCTTTTATCTAATATGCTTGTGGGATACATTTGTAAAATAAATTAGTCATATGTACCTTGTTTGGTTTGTAGAGCGGATGTTTTAGAGATCTTATTGACCACATAGGAAAGCTTGCTTTCCTATGTTTTGGCCTGAGACATTTAGAATGTCTGAACCACATCCTGAATGAAGTATGCATGCTAAGTCTGAACAAGAATACTCCTATCTGATTTTCAAGTCAAATTCCATCACACTAGGTACAACACCATCCTAGTTCTTTATACCTTGATGCATCGTACCCAAGTGTGTTATCAAACATAACGTAATTGACCCTTTGAAAATCCCAACTCCTGGTAAGCAAATCACCATCACCCTAACTAACTCATTCATTTCAAGTTCTTCTATCTTCTTTCCATACTAACATGGTATCATGATAGTAATTGGAACATCACCAATGCACACACACTGCAACCACCAGATCATTAGCATAAAAAACATATTGCATCATATCATTTTCTTAAGTTATGAGGAATAATATAAATTTTTTATTCTAAGCATCTTAAGAAAGCATTACATCATACATAATCATTAGAATCCATTACCATTTGCACATCAATACGTCATTATTAGCATACATTACATCCATAAGATCATCATTAAAATGCATGAAAAAGATACAAAAAGAAATGCATCCATTAGAAACATACATCATATCACATTAGCATAAGAAATAGGAACATCACATAAAAATTATAATGCATCCATACATATCATGAAGGCGAATCATCTCATATATATCATAAAAAATACACTGTTATGATACAAAATCAGATCAAGCATACATCAAAATATATGGTACAATAGGGGAAATAATGCAGCCCGGGAATCAAAAAATGGAAAATTGTTTGTGATCAAGGACTAGCCCTGCTGGCTATGGCCCTCACCCTCTCCCACCTTCCTATCATTGTGATCCTTTGGCGGCCGCATCCTTGTCTGCTGGGAGAAGTCTAGCACTCAGCCTATTGGTGGCATTGCCTATCTATAGTGTTGTCGATAATACTCGGCCTCCCTGACAACCTCTCTGTATGCTTGTAGTGCAACTGATTGGCCCCGAGATGAGGAAGTTGTGCTCTCTAGCTGCTGCCATCAACCAATCTCCTGATCCCTCTTAGTTGTAACTGCCACAACCGACTACCTGGCCTCATCTCTCTCTTCTATCAGCACCTGGATCTAACCTTGCAACTGTTGGATCAATGTGTCTCTATGATCTGGTTGTGCGGCTGGCTGCGCTGCTGGCTATTGCTGAGAGACTACTCTCGGCTAACCATCCTATTCCCCTACTCGGGGAGGCGACTGTTGTGTTAGATCCATGGGAGATGTTTGATGGGGAGGTGATCCACCTCCTCCTCTGTCCTATTCTCTACCTCTACCAACTGTCCTACCTCTGGGTCTACGCCGTACTAGGAACTATCAATCTCAGTGGAGGCGTGAACCAAGCTCTATATGCTGGACTAACCCCTGCATTTGCTAGCCCCTGATCATATGGCCATGGTCAGGCCACCAACTGTCTGAAAGAAGATACTGCCTCTGCTGACATAATGGGCTGGCCCCATGCTGTCTCTCTGGTCGTACGGGTGAAGATCACCATGTACTGGTCATCAAGCTTGTCCTGTACCTCTCCAAACTATCAGGCTACCCTATCTAGAAGATATCTCTCGATCATGGTGTGCTCTCGGCCCTACATCCACCTATCCTGTCTGGCATAGAACAACTACTAAACATCATCATACCATGGGCCAATGCCCATCTAGTGTCTTTAGATGAACTCTCTCATCTCATCGAGAATTTGTCACCAGTGTGCAAGACCACCTATGCCAGTGTGGATGAAGTGAATCTCTACCCCATTGTACTGCCAAACAATAGGATCATCAGTCTCAAGAATAACTAGTGTAACATCTGGGTGAAGCACTAGGATCTGCTCCCATGCCCAGATATGTAGTAGGGTAACTCTAGCCCCAAGGGACCTGCTATCTAGGTATCCAAACTCATGAAGATCCCTGTATAGGGACACCAGTAATAATGGTCCCTAAATGAAGCACTCCCTGTGATGAACCATTTGCTCCCATGCCAGTCCCCAACTGGGACTAAAGTATCGACCCCGCTGATCTTGTGCCACAAGGCCTGAAATGATAGCAGCAATGATCAACTTATACATGTGTACGCTACCACGGTATCTCTCTAGGTTGATCTGCCCATCCGAGAATTGAATCTCATCGAGCTCCATAACACCATAACAAGCCTCTCTGCCAGCATCTAGATCATAGATGACTCTGGCCCCATGGATAGGTAATCAGAGGATGCACCAGAAATCCTCAAGGGTAATAGTAGCCTCGCCGATAGGAAGGTGGAAAGATGAAGTCTCGCTATGCCACCGCTCGGCCAAAGTTGTCATCATGCCTAAGTGCGCCCAAACAGGACGAACGTACGCAATATATCAAAGACCAAGAGCACCAAGCTGCTCCTGAACCAACTCATGCATATCTTGCAATTTGCAAAGCACCAACCATTTGTGCTCCCATGATGGAGTACATCAAGCTCCTCCTACACAAGGGAAGCCATCACGTTAGAAAAAGAAAAAATTTACATCTCGCATTGAGTTTTCGCATCCAAAATAGCAAATACGGCGTTGTTTGTGAATGCGGCATAGTTTGGAAAGTTGTAAACTATGCCACCACGGTGGAGTTTGTAAACTTTTAAGTTCCAAACTGGGTTGCGCGATGCTATTTGCGTATTTGGTCAACTTTGTGGTGAAACCCTAGATCCCTAACTGAGCCGCGCGGTTAAATGTTAATATGCGACGGAATTTGATCGGAAAACCCTAATCTTCAAACTAAGACGCACAACGCTCTTTGCATATGCAGTCCAATACAGGACTGTGCGACACTGATAAAGCATTTTTAATGGCGCTATATAGCATCACTCAACTTAAAAGACACTTAAGCCCTATTTAATGCACATAAAATGATAAAATTAAAATTTGGATAGGGGTACATACCACGGGTCCTACGTCGACTGGCCCCTGGTGCACTCGTACTCCCTCCGACACGTGCCTTGGAAGCTGTCATTGCACCATTTTGACCAAGAATCAGAGCTAAAAGTGTCAAATTTTCAAAGGGCTAAGATTGGAAATGCATTGAAAGTGACCCCTCAAGGTCTATTTAAGCCTAAAAATTAGGGTTTTTGACCTAATTTGGCCATCTAACAAGGGTTTTGGTCCCCCTATCCCATTTTTGTCCAACCGAGGGCCATTTTGCATCTTTTCTGACATTTTAACACATTTTTTGGCATTTCGGAGCATTTTTAACCTATCAGGCACCTTGTCATCCTTTTTTCACGAGATCATCCGAAAAATCAAAATTTTTATTCAATCTCTTGAGGGGGCAATATCTAGCATAATCCTTCCGCTGGGGCAGGAGTGGGGCATCTGAAAAAATTGAGAAATTTTGAACTTTAATCACAACAGTTTATTCTTTGAATCAATGCAACAAGTACATTGCTTCAAAGAGGGAAAAAATGTAGACATGCAAAATGTACAAATTCGGTTTGGCACACTTGATCCTGATTACTAACAACATTTCCTCCTAAATCAATTTAAGTCAAAATTGTCAAATCATCTAATCCCTCATTAAATTAATCAAAATATTGATTAAGTTAATCTCTCTCACTAAAATCCTCTAGAGAATGCAACTTGCACATGAAAATAGATTTAATTCATCTATTAAATCTCCGCCACTCACGTAATAAAGAGAATGTTCCAACTGAAGATTCGAGAATCCAAGTGGGCTTATTGTGCATCCAAAGCGTTCACTCATCTTGCATTAATCTAGCAATGGGTGGAGCCAAATTAGGCATTTATTTCATTCCTTTTCCTCTCACATGTCGTTTCCTCAAATTTCGATTTAGTAATTTAAAATTTTATTGAGCACTTTGGCCAAAATGTGCCTATTATCAAACCATTCACATGGTGACAAGTGGCATTCAACCATTGGGTGAAATTTAGTCCCACATTTCCCAAATCTTGCTTTCTCTTCCAAATTCAAATCTATAAATTGGAGGCTTCTCTCCTCATAATTCATCCACAATTTCATGAAAAGTTACTCTCTTAACATTGAGAGACAATTTTGTGCACATCACTCCATACTTCATCATTTTCACAATTCTTAGCTAGGTTATGCTCAAATCTCATTGAGGAGATTTGATCAATCTACACACTTCAACATTGAAATTTAGGAGTTGGGAAAGGGAAAATTTCAACATTCAATTGGCACCAATTCCCCCATGGGATCACTAAGTTTACTTGCTTAATTAGGATTTTACTTTCATTTATTTAGTTTGTTCTTCATTTTCCTAGTTTAAGTTTGAGTAGATGGATTTCATGGGGAATCCTTCATTCTTGTTTGCATTTGATCTAACATCCTAATTTGTTTGTTGTTCGTGTGCAATTGTAGGTTTAGAGGTTCACAATTTGTTAGGCCTATTTTGGATTCTATGCAAACAACAAAGGTAGTTCCACATCCAGGTCTAAATGTGGTGATGACCCATCCTTCTATGATGAAGTTTGTAGGATACACCCAAGAATAGATCTAAAAATATCATATTTTTAAACCTTTAGATCTTTGATATTGTTACATATTTGATTTGACTTTTGTACAACTAGATGGATCTAAAAAGTTGTTCCTTGAAAATGATGTAAATGAAAATGTTATTTGTTCAAAATAATCTAAGGGTGTTATTTTTCACTTGCACATTTTTTTTTCTACCTTAAGATAACCGTTAAAATTATCATTTTGTTAATAATAACATTTCATTGTATATTTGTATTTTTTTATATTGTATTAGATAGTTAATGGTTAAGTTTTTTTTTTTAAAATAAATTCACCATAATATACTTTCCATGTACTTATTTTTATCACTTGTAAATCTAATTTTTTGTTAATTTTTGTTACTTTTTGTGATCATCAAAAATAGAGATTATTTTAGACTCTGTGAAATATTTTCATGCATGTTTGAGATCTCTACAAGGTGATGAAAAATGCCCTAGGGTTTGGTAGGGTTTTGAGTATCCTTATTGTTTTGATGGTAATGTTTTCACTAAGTTCTCTGCTTTCCCAAATATAGTCACCTGAGAAACTGCCATGATGTTCTTGACTGTAGATTACTTTGTTCTCCCTACCTTCTCACTACAGGTTTGATTCTTCAACTCTACCAACTGCCCTTCCATCTCAGTGTATTTTCATGCTCTTGCATCTATTCTCTTATGAATTTATTCCTATGACTCTGAAAGCTATCACTAGGTCTATTATGATTGTTAGGTCTTTGAGGGTATATGATTTTCTACTATGAACTCTTAGATTGTCATAGTTTTGATGAAAATTCTCCAAGGATGTTTTCTCACTGACTTAACTCTTTGTATATTCTCTATTATGCATTGAAAATTCATGGTTTCTAGCTAACTATTTATTGGTGTAACCATTGCCATGTGTCTTTGGACTGTCATCCCTATAGGATAGTTTTATTATAGATCTGAATATAATTTAAAGGGTGCCAATAAATATTGACAAGTTTCATAAGACTATTGTGTCAAGGTACTAGATGGTTGTGACAAGTTTCATAAGACTATTGTGACAAGTTTCGTAATACCACCATACCACAAGAGCCAGGAAGATATGGTGTGGTGTAGCGATAACATCCTGCATTACTCCGAAGGTCAAGCAATAAATGTGTTGTATGGAAGTAACTCAAATACTTCTCCCACATCCCCGCAAGAGCCAAGAAGACATTGTGTGGTGTAGTGGTAACATCTTGCATTACCACGAAGGCTAAGCAATAATGGTGCAATGTAGTGGTAACATCTTGCATTACCACGAAGGCTGAGCAATAACAGTGCAGTGTAGTGATAACATCCTACATCAAACAGTGTGGTATCAAGATTAAACTATAAAAAGAAATATCACATATTTTTGAGACATTTTTTTGAAATAGTTTCCTTGCCTTGTGTATATTGCTTCCACATTTTCATGTATGTCTAGCAGGGAACTTGTAACTACAACATATGACAAAAAAAATCCCTACTGTTATGCTTTGATGGATGTCCCTTCATTATTATTGGATATATGATGAAGTGCACATTATTATAATGTAAGCCTATTTTTCAGATTGTTTCATTTAGCATCACCAATATTCTCCACAAGAACATTGTCCCTATTTAAAATGATGGAAATGGTTCACATCTCTCAAAAAAATTTCTCTTTCAACAATCTTGGAGATGAATTAAGATGTAGTGTGAAAATCAAAACATACTCAAAGGTTCCTATCAACTCTAATAGTTGTACCAGGGGAGATGTTTAATAAACGAAATGAAATTGCTAACTTTTCACTATGGTGGCAAATAAATGATTCTTTTTTCTTATATTCCATGACATTGAGTAAAAGTATTGAATCTAGAAATACCTTGTTGCCTTCATTTTCCAAGCCAAATTCTCCAATTTTGCATAGATATCCCATGTTTGTGGATGTGATCTATCTCCTAAACAAAAAAACATGTACCATTTTATGCCCTTAAATACAACTACATCCAGGTATCTTTTTAATTCCTATTTCTTTCATCAATCTCCTTACTATTTGAACCTCACCACACCTGCCCGCTTTTGCACAGATGTTTTAGAGAAGAACATAAGTTGTAGTATTTCTAGGATTCAACTAAAAAAGTAGTGGTTATGGAATACTTAGCCTATATTCATATATGATCCATAGGAACCAAAGGTTTAACTAGCATCTTAGTAATAATATTTTGGGTGTCCTCAAGATAGCCAACATGGGCACAAAGGTCAACCATGCACACCTAATGATCAACTATATATGTAATGCAATAAGGGTTATTGACATGTGAATTATGTGCAGCCCTCATCCACTAAACCTGCATGACAACATGCATCTAGAAAATAAGAAAAAATTACAATGTCAGTGTTCTAGAGTGCTTCATTAATTCAAATATTTTGAGAGCTTCCTTGCAAAATCCATTTTGTGCATATTCTAAAATCATATCATTTTATTCCATGAAATGACATCTCTTTGATTCATTCTATCAAATAATTCATGTTTTACTACATTTCAGTGTCAAATCTTTGGAAATTATGATTAGTTTCATTGCATTCAAATTCAAAATTCTGGGAAATTATATATTATGAGATTCAATATGGAAGTGGATCAATATCCTATTTTTAAGTAAAGATGATGTCACCATTGGGAAACTTGTTGTGAAGCATAAAGTTAGTAATTTTTGGATGTTAAGGCTTCCCAGTTGGATATCAAAGATCTTTTCTCATCAACTTAATTTGGAATTTCTGTATAAATGGATTTTTCCATGGTGCAGGTCTTTACTCAGACAACACATGAACCAGGGTGGACATTTTTGTTGTCTAATTAATTCTAATGGCATTCTTCTAATTGGTTTCCAAGAAATTTATGTTGATAAACTTTGTTCCAATCTGGTTAGTGTTGATAGCCTTCATTCTATAATGTCAAATTCATTCTATAATATGAGCATATCACATTTCTTAAACTTTGAACAAGGTTATGAAATCAAGGGTTCAATATGCATATTTCAGGCCTATGTTGAACACTTTGTTTAAGGCATTTGTTGACAAGGCTACAATTTTTTAATTGATTTATTTTTCTACCATGCTTGGACTTTTGTAAACTTGCAATATACAATGAACTTTAATTCTTTCTGAATTGAGCTCATAATAGTATTTGTTGGTTGTATTGAGGCATAACTTCATTCATGGCGGAAAAGGTAGCACCTTGTTGCTCATATCAGGTGGCACATTGCATATAAAGAAGGAAAGATTCTAGTTGGGTTATTGTTGACTACATTGAAGGAGAGAGCTTCATATATGGGACACGATCAACACTCTCCTTCCTGGATTCTACACGTTATAGCTTGCTCCAGGAAGATTACCCACTTTGTAGAAGTTTTAAGAGATGAAATGGGCATCTTCTTGCATTGACAGGATTTGAGAATGTGTTTCCATCATCGTAGAAGTTTTTTGGAGAATTTTCTTTCTTACATTCATTTTTGTGCAATACTGTAACTCAAATTTTTAGTCTTGTGACTAAAAATAACAATTGCAATACTCTATTTCTAAGTTGTAATTAGAACATCTTTCTTTTATTAATAAAGTTCACCAATTTTTCCTTCTCAATGGATTTCTTATTGTGTGCAATTGATGATTGATGTGTATTTTTGTGTTTTATGCTTAAATCCTCAAATATCAGTCATTTAAAATGACTAACTATACTACTAATTGAAATTAATTACTAATTAAATTGACTAAATATACTATCAATTGATAGAAATCAATGAACAGTGAATAAAAATGACTAAATAAGTGACTAGTTAACAACAATCAATGACTATATATCAGTGAATTAAAAAATGACTAAATAAGTGACCAGATTACAACAATCAATGACTAAATCAACAACTAAATAAGCAACCAATTAAATATATCAGTGAATAAAAAATGACTCAATAAGTGACTAGATTACAACAATCAATGACTAAATATATCAGTAGAAAAAAAGCGACTAAATAAGTGACTAGATCACAACAATGAATGACTAAATCAATGACTAAATATACTACCAAATCTATGAATCAAAAAAACTAATAAATGACTAAAAAATGGTTTAGTCATCAATTTGGTCGTGTTATACATGGATGGCAATAAACTACTAGTGGTCATGTGACCAACTGTATTCATTTATAAGTAGTTTTTAGTAGTTTTTTCAGTAATTTATTGTTGTTTTTGTACTAGTGCAAGGCTCCCCCTAATATAAGTGATGAAAAGTCAAGAGTGGAAATAATGTTTCAAAAAATTTATAAGCTGGTAGGGTAGTTGAAAGAGGAAATAATTTTGTAGGATATAGGGAAAGCCAAGGTGGCTAATGAGAAAGACAAGGGGAAATCCCCCATGATGGAGGAAGAACTAACATATCAGACCCCTATGAAATTACATGTGTTTGGAAGGAGGAAGAGTACAATGAAGAAGCAAAAAAAATTGCTACCCCTACTTAGTCAGAGGGGTCAAGGGCATCTTCACCTATACCGCAACTTCCACCACTTTCACCTCCAAGTTTATTTGCACCTCAAGTTATTGAACTTGATTCTCCATCTAGAGAATCTCCACTATTAATGCCACCTTCACTAAAAATAAGTAAGGTTGAATCAACTGGGCCTATCTATTATTCCTCTGATTCTGATGATGAAATCATTATAGCTAAGGATGAGATGAGGCAAGGTATTCCCTCACCTCCAAGAGGTATGATTCCACAAGTAGTGAGCCTAAGATTGAGCAAGGTTTACTTGAGTGAAATTAATAGTGTGGATGATGTCAGGGAGAAAGCTTGTTGTGATTTCATGGATGATGACTTGTTTGTGAAAACCAAATCTTTTCAAGATTTTGTATAGAGGGCTAGAAGGGATGAGTACGATGAGAACATAAACAATTAAAATTATTAAAAGCATAGAGATTCCAAGGGAAGTTATAGAATCAAAGGTCCTTGTTGAGATGAAGGAAAAGTACCAAGAAATAACACCACCTGAGGGCATGAAGTTAGTGAGAAAAAGTGGAATCCTCTTGTTACCAGAGTGAGACTTGGTTTCGACAATTGCATTTGACATTGTAAGGAGGCATGACACTCTAGTATTTTCCACAAAAGAGGAGGCAAAAATTACCTTACAAGGATCAATATTTAGCCCTTAGTGGGATTTTTTAATCAATTTTGGAATTAGCCCTTAATGCAAAGAAGCTAGTAGTAGCAGACCTACAACTGGTCTCAAGGGAGGATTGATAATAAAAAGAGTTTTAGATACATCAATTGTGGAGGCAGCCACATTGATTATGAATTTTTCTCAATTCACCAATTCAACTGTACACTCTTTGCAAGAAAATTTTAAAGTTAAGAGTAAAGAATATAATGATTTTTTGATGGAGTACCATAAAGATAAGCAAATGATTGTAGAAGTGCAACTTGAGAATGCATTTTTGAAAGAGAAATTATAGGCATTGCAATCAAGGCCATCAATGAGGATAGGACCATCAATAACTTAAGTACATATTTCAACCCCACCAAATTCTCTAATTCAATCACCACCTCTTATTCATTTGCCTCCCCCAACTTCAATAGAATTAGTAGTGTACAATTTAGATGATGTACCCATTGCATATCTCACTCCTAGTAAATCATATATAGCTTAACCAAGGTGGAGGGTTAGTAGAAAGGAGTTGATTGAGCAGCTCAATTTATATGATGAATTCCTTTAGTATGTGGATAGGACATTATATATGAATAATATAAAGATTATAACTATGGTGTTGGAGCATCTAAATAAGAAGATTGAGAGGAAAATTTGTAGTGTTCATTTAAATTATTCTACAATTTTTGATGCAATAAATAGATTTGATAGGGATAAAGAATTGGCCATCCCATTGATGGAGAAATAGATCTCGAGACTAGAAACATTCAAGCATATGGTTATTGGATCAACCCATGATGCCAATAAACCACCTCACAGTGCCCCAACCCATAAAATTGTGAAGGGAATTGTGGAATATAAGGGGTTAGTGGATCCAATAGAAAAAGAAGATTAGGGATTTGGTATAAAAATTTGATGAAAGTGACTTTAGTTTGATACTTGATATTCTGAATGATGATACTGATGTTAAGCCCCTTCAACAGTGGAGAGATTAGATGAATAGTTCGGTTGCCACTCAAGAAACACTAATTTGTGAAAGAATGGATATTGACATGATGAAAGATATTATGGATAAGATATCTCTCACAAGTGGTTTCCTTGAGGGTTTTAATAAGGAAGAAACTCAAACAATTATCAAGTATGGCATGTACATAACCAAATTGGATGAATTTATTTCATAAACATGTTCATCTAATGATGATTTTGAACTTTGGAAAAGGAAGTATTTTGATATTCCTCACTTGTGAGATATTTTTGAGATAAAGTGACAGTGAATTTTGATCTTGGTACACTCAAAAGATAAAAGAGTTTTCAACAAAGGTGGAAATTATAGTTTTGTTCTTTATATATGTTGAATTTTGTCTTCACCTGCCAGCTCAGTTCACACAAATAGCCTTCAAAGATAAATGAAGAAAGGAATAGAAAAGTATCTCAAAGGGACAAAGGATTGCAAATGTAAATATAATGATTTTATCCTTAGAATATTCTCATATTTTGGAATGTAATTGTAATAGTCAAATGAAAATGTGACAGGTGTGCATTGGCCCAAAGTTTTTTTCCTCCCTTGTTTCTATAAAAGGGAATTCAAGGCCAATTACATGGGTTTTTGATTGATCTCATGAGGAAATTTTGTGATAGACAATACAAAGAATAGAGTTTTAGTATGTATCTATGATTTTGAGTCTTCATTTTATGCAAGTTTAATTTTGTATGACAGTGCTAGAATTTGAATATAAGAATGACATAATTCTTGAGACAATTCTCTCCCCGTGTATTTGTTATATGAATTATCAATTAAATTGATCAAATATATTTTTAGAGATATTCATTGTGTTCCAATTAATGCATGGTTTTGTCTTTGTTATGATTCAAATAATTAGTTAAACCACCTTGATAGAACCATAGATTTGTGTAATTTGAGTACAAGGATATGATGTTGTAATGAAATGTTTCAATAGCTCTATGATGCTAAGATTTAAGATTTTATTCATTATGGTTTGTATCTAATTGGACTCCATACCCTAGTTTAAGGTGTTGGTCTAGGATCTATATTTACATTGCATATTCATGATCTTTCACAAAAAATACATTCAAAATCATTAAATCTTTAATTTCTTGTTGAAATGTATGTCAAGTTGAAATCTACCATGCTCTATTGATTTTGAAATGGTTAATGAGTAATGGTAAATATCCAAATATTTACATTCTTTGAATTGCTAAGCAATTATTTGTAGAGCATATCTATTAATATAATATTCATAAGTAAAATGGAACAAGAGAGCTTGAGAACATTTTTGGGGATCACCCTCCTTGATCTTGCAGAGCTTGAAGTGTAGAGGGAAAGTCTTGAAGATTTTCACTTGTCAATTTGGCCAATCCCTCTTGATTACTGACTATTGAATTAGGAAAATTCATAGGTAATTGGTGAGATCGGCTTGGTTTATTAGAAACACCAACATAAAATACAAAAAAAAGGAAAAAATCATTGATTTTATAACTCATTATCAACTAATTTACTCATAAATCAAGATTAAGGTTCCCGATATTGATATTCAAAGATTGTTCATTCATAACCTACAAAAAATATTTAAGATAATCTTGGGATGATAAAATTTATATCTTTTACATACTTATGCACAACTCTCCATGATTATCTAAACACACTTAGTCAATGTATACACATAACTCCTTTAACCATTCTTGAAAAGTCCAAAATTGTGCACCAAAAGAATTAAACCATTCAAGAAACTAAACAAGAGATTTATATATATAATTCAACTACAACCAACATATTATATTGAACCTCAAGTAGGTTCCATTAAAATAACTCAAAACCAACCTCAAGAAAGGAATAGGCAATTCACTCCGCTATCTAATACCATCCACCAAATCATGTTACAAAGTTTCAGAAAATAGTTGATCACCTTGCCTCCCATTTGACCTCTTGATAACACTAAGCCTTTACCTCCAAACTATAATCAAAATACATTTTTCTAATATCACTGACAAAATGGACATGATACAAAACATTGTATATGTCTCAAACATTTAGTTCAGAACCTCATTAATTCTAATCACATCCAAATTGGTGGTATTAATGACCAAGGAAATAAATTTGTCGTCCCACCAAATCAAAATTCATAAATCTTTATCAATCCAATTCCAAACCACTCCATCTCATTTGATAAGGCTAGTGATACCAAGAATGATGGGATGAATGTTGAAAACATACAAAACATAACTAATTGTGACAAGAGTGATAATAAGGATGATTTACATGTCATGATTGGATTCATTGATGCTAAAAATTGTAAGGGCCAAACCAACTTATTTACTAACATTTCTCTCTCACATAATGATATACTTAAACATGCACCTAATGGTTCTCTTTACATATTCGAAAGAATCAATGGAAAGCCTATAAATGGGATGTTAATTGATCTTGTACGTGTAGAGAATTTGATCACCAAGGAATTATTATTTGTGCATTAACTTTATCAAGATTATTATGAAAAATCAAAAGAATGGATCGAAAAACATAATGGTTTTGGTCACCCTACGAGAGGTTTGATCGCTCTCCCATTAAAATTTGGACAAAGTCAATTAGATGTCTCATTCTCCATCATCTAGACATCAAACTAATTTCATGTGAAGTTAGGCTACCCACAACTACACTGCATGGACGCCATCTGATTAGTCATTCATAAATGCTTGAAATTTCCATTTAGCAATGAGATTTTCACAGTGCATCATAGTGGTTTCAATCCTTTTTCATCTCGTGGGAGCTTCTCATTGGATTTATTTTGGCCTAACCCATGGAACCTATAAAGACTCATGAGAAATTATTTTTTAAATCTTATCAAATTTTCAAGGCAAAGCGCATAGAACAATTATCCCTTAGAAATATTCCTAAGTCCATGGATGTTTCTTCTTCCCAACCTATCATTGATGAACCTATTCTTGTGCCAAAAGACCTTCGAAGAAACCAAGATAAATATCCCATAATTCCTCCACCTATTTCCTACAAGAGACCAAGAGATAACCATACAATTATTGTTGTTACTCCTAAGATTAATTTTTTTTATAAACCTAAAGATAAAGTGGTAGAATAGCCCTCGATGGTTCCTTCTATTCCTCCCTTGCAGAAAGAAAATAAACTAATGGTTGATAAACCCCTCCTACATCATCACAACTTGAAAACTGTGCAAGAAGAAACTGAAATACTAAAGAGCATAGGCATAGACATCATGCTATTTCTCATCATTTGGAATAAAATAACAAATCAAAAATCAAAGATAAAAAACTAACTCAAACAAATCATGATGATTCTCCTCCTTTGCCACACTAGAAACATGAGAATACAATGGACATTGTTATTAGACCTCCTATTTTTATTAACTTGGATGATTATGATTATGATATTATTAAGATTGATGAGGAAGTTAATAATGAGTTGAATTTATTATTTCCCCTCTTCTATGAATCTATATGGGAACAACTATGATGATCCTCCTAAAAAGAGTGCATCACCAAAAGTTGAACCCAGTAATTTTCCTAGTATGGCACTCATTTTTGCCCCTTTGGCTAGTTATTTTCCTTCCATATATGATGAAAAATATTGGTATGTGAATGACTTGTTTTAGGTTAGATTGCATGTGTCATACTAGCTTTGTTATTTATATGTTATTTGTTTGATTGCATTTGTGTAATGTGATCCCCATATTAAGTTGATTGGCATGTCTATATGTTTGTGAGCTTTCTTTGGATGTCACTTATTACTCCATTGGTGTTGTGATCACTAAAATGTTATGTCCTATTATGAGATGCTAAAAAAACTATTAATGCAATGGAAGAAATAACATAAAGAGGACACCACAAGATTAGCCTAAGGAAAGAAATTACAAAAATGTAAGATAACCAATTGATAAGTGATTATACCTCTCTTGTGTTGCTCCTTCCTTGGTTGGCCCTTGATCTTTGGATGTTTTTTGTGCTCTTTGGATGGTAAGTTAAATAAAATATTCAAAGTGATATGCAAGATGAGTGAAGGAATGATAATGGTGAGATGCTAAATGCTATGGTAAATACAAGAGAAGCTCAAATGGAGAATTTGCAAGAGTTTTGATAGAAAAAGATTGATTCTCCAAATGAGAAAAAGAAGGGGGCATTTATAGAAGGATTTGAATTCTCTAGAGAATTCAATGGTTGAGATTAATCCAACAAAGCCAAGATGAAGGGCTATGGTGAGTTGAGGACTCACAAGCCCTCACATCTTGACATGCGGAATGTGAGATGGCCTAGAGTGGGATAATGTGGAAATGAGGTGGAAGAGAGGTACATGATGTGGAGGAAGGACAAGTACTTTGTAGGTACCTTGGGGGATGAGAAGATTCCTTGGAGGAATAAAAGTGAATTAAAATTCACAATGATTGGAAGAATCTAGTGGATAAGAGAGGGTTTCCAAAAAGGTGGGGATTTTCCACATGTGAGTGATGTGACAAGTCAAAGATTCTAGAAGACTTTGGCACATGTGATGTGACAAGTCAAAGGTTCTAGAATTTTGCATGGGGAAGAGAAGATTCCTTGGAGGAATAAAAGTGAATTAAGAATTCACATGAGGAAGAGAGGAGCCTTGGATGAATAAAAAGGAATTAAAAATTCCTTGGGAGATGGGGAGAGTTGGCCAAGGTACTAATTAGGATAATGACCTTGATTAACGTTGTGCAAACACAAGATTAGGATAATTAATGAGAGATTAGAAGCTAGTGGTATATTATGGAGGATGTGACACTAATATTGATTAAGTGGTGCACATCCTAATCATGGATTAATTAATTTAATCCAGATTAAAAAAGGATTATGGAGAATGTGACAAGGAGAGAGAAAATGATAATTAAAAATTGATTTTTAATCAAAAAGGTTAAGTGACTAAATTAAATAAATTGTCTTATTTATTTAATTTAGAGAAGAAAAGGTGTAAAGTAACTTATTTAATTATTCAATTACATACTTTAGGAACCTTAGGTAGAAAATAAAATAATGATTAAATAAATTATTTAATCATTATTAATGAAATAGATGAATAGAGTAGACAATTTTGGTCATGTGGAAGTGGTCAAATTTAGATGTCTACAGGTGCAAGGATACAAACAAAGTGAATCTATTGTGAAATTATTCTATTTGTGTCTACATTATTTTGTTTGTCATAATCATTGTCTTTTCACTTGTCTTGTGTTTTCCTTTTGGGGATGATGTAAGGTGTTGAGACATTTAGGAATCTTCCATGCTGACCCAAAATATTTTCTTTGTTTCCACTCTCTATGTGTCATTTCTACTTTTTGATTGTTGTTCCATGAAGTATTAGGGGAATTATGATGGTTCCAAGCTCTATTATATCACTATAGCGAAAGACATGTGTTGACCCTGAATCTGTGGATCCCTTATGTGTTGTCTTAGGATTGTATGTGGAGAAAACCTCCTTTTCATGATGCAACTTTATTTGGAAATATATGTTTGGAATAGGGCTTTCCAAATAAGCTCTCATTTCCATTCAATTAATTGGAATTTATCATTTGATACTTTAAAGTAATTTCTCACATCATGTTGTTTAGTGATTCCTTGAAAGTGGATGCATACATTGATATTATTGAATTAACATTTGTGGATTGAATTTTGTTGCCAATAGTAGAATGCAATGGATTATAGGCTTGAAAGAAATACTTCCCATTCCCTAATGAATTGTTTCCTAGTGTTGCCATATTCAATCTTCATTCTTTTCTTCACTTTGTTCATAGAGGTTAAACTTAGTGTATTGTTTGTATAGCATCTTGATCATGTTGTGGAACCTTATCAAAATTATCAAGGAGTATAATTTTTTGTATGGTTGACGTGAATTTTCCATCTACCACTTGTTGTTATGATTTCACACCTTATATACCTAGTGTTTGTTTCTCATTGTTTCCTAAGGGGCTCACCTGGTGTATACCGAACTATATTAGCCCTTGTGAGGATAAATTTCATGGCCACCGAGCATAACACGAATTTCTCTGTAGTGGATCCATGTGAGAATGTTTGATGGATGTGGCATAATACAATTTTCTAGTTTATCCCTTTTACATTAGCTTTAACATTGCATGTTTGTGTATCTTGTCTTACTACATATATCTTAAACATCTTGTGTGAACCTTTGTCCTTATGTTGGTTTTCCATGGGAGTTTAGATCTTAGGGGCTTAATCACATTTTTCCCCTCTTCGAAGTATTGTAAGAATAATAGTGTTTCGAAGAAAAGAAAATGCAGATGACTCTATAGAGGAAGTAACTAGAAAAAGGATGCCCTAGCATGGGGAGAGAGACTTGAGCTGCCCAAAAATTAGGGAATGGCTGAAGATACCCCAATCTTGTGAGGGAATGACTATGATAGGGAAAATAAATAAATGGGAAGGGTATGCCCCGCTCGAGAGGGTGAGTGGGGAAAAGAGAGGGGTCCCAAGCAACCTATAAATAGGAATAAATGGAGGGTATGGTTGGAAAGAGCACAAAAAATTAAGCAAGTTTTCCTTTTGAACAAAGTAAATCCGATGCACGGTTTGTAAATGGTGGCCCCGGGAAGGAAAAAAAATGGGTTGGAGGCCTGAAGAGGGGCGGATTTGCCCCACTGTGGAAGGGCAGATCCACCCTGTTCCAGGGTGGATCCACCTTGAAAAAGGGCGGGTCCACCTTGGCACGGGGAGAATCCACCCCAGGGTCGGGTGGATCCACTCTGGGGTTGAGCGGATCTGCCCCGGCATAGGGCGAGTCCGCCCCACCATGAAGCAGGGTCGTCATGCGGCCAGGGGTGGAGCCGCCCCACCATGGGATGGATCCGACCCACCGTGGGGCAGGCCCGCCCCATGGCCTAGGGTGGATCCACCTTGGTGTAGGGTGGGAGATTGATGAAGGAGGAAGGGATGGGGGAAATGATGAGAGATGAGATGATGAAAGGGGATATGAAGATGGCGATGGAAAGTGATGGATAAGAAATGATGATAAAATATGGGAGGTAAAGGTGAGCACAAATGGATTCAAGGAAAAATATGATGTTTCCCTAGTCAAGCTACAAGCCAGGTTGGGTGGATGGTTGATGGAGTGTTGTTGACAAGGACATGATACATCCCGATGAGAGTGTTATTGATGAGGGAAGGATACATCCCAGAACAACACAAGGATAGGGAAGGATACATCCCACTGATGATGATATTATTGTTGATGAGGGAATGATACATCCCAAAACAACACAAAAGGATAGGGAAAGATACATCTTGATGATGATGATGATGAGGAGGAGGATGATTGGATCAAGGCTTGTAGCAAGGTTGGGAACAAGACCAAGAGTGGGATGAGATGATTTTTTCTAGATTGAATGGAGGAGGATTGGGTTGGGATACGAGATGGATAACAAGATGCATAGAAGATGATAGAAGAGGCAATGATAAGAGATTGGATGGATAGGGGAGGGAGATTGATGAAGAATAATGGATTGGTGGGGAATTTTGATGGATGAGAGGATGAGGGATACATGCAAGATGATGGAATGGAAAATGAAATGCAATCCTAATGCAATTTTCCATCCTTAGAGCACTAATTTTTTCTATAGCATAAGACACCAAGTGCCAGGGTATGAAGAACCAAGGCGAATTAGTGTCTAATGAATAAAACAAACACAACAAACAAGAAGGCTATTCCAACACCACAAATTCATGAAGACCTTGGTCGGTCCACGTATTGGGATAACCACAAGCACAAAAGGATGCCCCAGCGTAATACAAGACCATAGGAGTCTTGGTGGGTACTACGTGGAACAACCAAGAAGACAACGAACAAAATAAAAATCAAGATATGCCCCTATGTTAACTAGTCAAAACACACCATAATATGAGAGATCATGGCGGCCTTAACAAGTGATTATAGGTAGCTCAAATGATAAATAAAATGTCAAAAGTGCCAAAAGATCATAATCAAATTACAAACATCCTTTGCAATAGGATCAAAAGGGTGGATGGGATTGATGAGGTCTGTTAGAAAGGATACATCTTGTTAAGACCAAAGATGGAGGATAGATTGGTTGATCAACATGACGTAGGATATCTGAAACTGATTGGATCTCATGAGACTAAAGACCTTTGTTTTGAAAGCACCAACTAGGATAAGGACATACTTGATGACATGACAAGATGATGAGACATAAGGTGACAAGATGACAAAATGATGAGGCGACAAAACAAACACACCCTAACGACCTAGGGGCTCGAGGGTTGATAAAATATTAGTCTTGCCTACATGAAAGCATAGAGCCCTCGTAGTTTGATAAAAGACCATGGATAAAAGCAGAAAGAGGAAAAGGGTGACCAGTGATGGATGGAAAAAGACATGAAAGATATCCGAGGGGCAGATAGAATGATTTAGCCTTGCCTACAGGAGAGCACAAGGACAACGTAGTTCAATAAAAAACCAAAGACAGATAATGGAGGATGACAAGACAGACAAAAGATAGAGCCTCGGGGGTGGATGAAATGATTGACCTTGCCTACGTGAAAGCGTAGGGGCACCGTAGTTCATAACAAGACCAATGAAAAACAATAGATAAGGGATGATGAGATGACCATGATAAATGGATAAAAGGATGGAGCCGATAGGATGAAGATTGGATAGGACGATGGTTGATATGTATGATGTGAAGCTCAGGGATGAGATAGGTACTCAGATCATTAGAATATGAATTGGGAAGGTGAGATTATGGATAGATGAGCAATGAAGATATGAGAAAGATGTGGGAAATAGATAGGAATGATGAGAGGGAGGTAGCAGGGAATTGGATTGCATGGGGTTAGCCTACAGCTAGATACCAATGATAAGGGATTATGAGATAGGAGGAAAATAGAAGTAAACGGATGGATGGATAAAGATGAGGAGATAGAAAGATGCTAGGATAGGTGGATAGAGGGATAAGGAATTGGAAGGATGGAATGGATTAGTGGATGGATAAATGGATGGGAAGATAAGGATGAAAATATGGAAAAGGACTAGTGGATGAGAGTATAGGAAGATAAGGATTTGGTAGATGGAAGGGATTACGGGATGGATAAATGGATGGGGAGGTAAGGATGGGTAGGAGGGGGAGATGGAGAGGATTACCTAGAGGGATGGATGGATGATGTCTCCAAGGACCCAATCACAAATAAGGAGATTCCCCCACTCTAGATGTGTCATGCATGATGAGGCAAGAGGGATAGCAGGATGGATGGATAAGGGAGTGAGATGGGAAATGTAAGATAGATAGAGGTGGATATGATGCATAAACAATGGAAGATAGAGAGAGGTGGATAAGGAATATGATAGTGTATGGATGAGGGGAATATATGCCAAGAGGTTTCAAAATCATGTATATAGGTTGTCCATCGTCTTTATCAAGAGCACAAGGAAGATGGAGGGATTCAGATGAATGGGATAGGATGGATAGGATGCAGAAGATAGGAAGATGTAGGAGATGGAGGAAAGGAATGCTTAAGTGGATGTTGCCCCCAATCGTGGAAGGAGAATAGATGGGGGATTTACTCATGATGCCTATTTTTCAGGTTTTCATCGTGGTACTTATCCAAGGCACTTGTTTTCCAAGTTTTCACCATTGGACGAATGATTTTCTTTTTAGTATTTTTTTGTATTTTTCTGATTTTTTCTCTTCTTTTTTTATTTTGATTTTTTGAGTTTTTGGACTTTTTGGACTAGGATAGGGGTGAAGATGGATGAGGATATGGATGAGGAAGATATAAGCATCAAGTTCCAGATGAGGTAATAAGAGACCATGTTTGAAGTGACTATTCAGATGTTGGTACAACCTTATTAGAATGGATGGATTATGCAAGAGGATGGATTAAAGGGATTTGATGGGGGAGATATGGGGGATAGTGGATGGGATGTTGGAAAGTGTATGGATGGAATGATGGAGTGGATGTGTGATGGGGAAACATGTTTAGGACCAACATTGGCACATGTGGTAGATGTGAAATAATAGGAGGGTTGATGGGTGGAGAATGCGGCAATAATGGAGGCATTGGGATAGGGAATTTTGGGACATAAGGACCCAAAATAGATTTAGGAGATGGAGGATGCAAATGATTAGCATCAGGATTAGCAACTTTGGATGGAATTAGGGATTTATCATTTGAAGGAATGACCTCTTTTTTCTTGGGAATCCACATGGTTTTGATTTTCTCTTTAGTGGGCCTTGGTGGCCGTTTGGATTGATTTGGATTTTGGATTCAATTTTTCTGTTCTACAACATGTCTTTTGAAGGGGACATGAGGAGCTTTAGATTCATGTGGATGTTTGGATTTATGCATTGTTTCTTTGGCATCCAAAGTGCTTTTAGTAGAAATTGGATGGGTATGAGGAGATGGATGATACATAGAAGACATGGATGGAGTGATAGAAGTAGGCTTGTGATGATGGTGTGTGAATGGAGGATGCGAGATAGCATGCATGGAGGTGTTCCTTTGTTGATCATGATTAGGAGTTATGAAGGTAGGATTTTTATGCTGTGTACGAGAGATAGGGGGTGGATGAATGAAAGGATGAATAGGAAAAGATGGAGGGGGTGATTTTGGGATATAAGGACCCAAAATAGACTATGTATATGGAGGATGTGTGGGCTTTCATGGAGGGATATAAGAACCCATAGTATATGGAGGATGAGGAATGATGGATAGAGGGACATAAGGACCCAAAGTGGATTTAGAGGATGAGGGAGGAAGATGGATAGTTTTTTTGAGGTAATATGATGGAGGAGGGGGGATGGCAGCAAATGACTTGGTAGAACGATCGAAAGTACCTCTTGTGCCTTTAGAAGAGGATCATTTAGGATGTATAGAGGTTGTACCAACATCTTTAGAGTGTGAGTTTTGGGAGACATATCCAAGACCATATGTGCCTAGATGTTCTTTGACTTGGATGGGCTCTAAATTACCTTGCTCATGAAGGCCTAAACCTTTTCCTTGATAGTTCATGTTCTTGAGCATATGATCTAGGGTAGGATGCTTATTCTGTTGGAAGCATGATGTGAGCCTTTTAGTAGGTGGAAGAGGTAGGGTGGTGCATACACATTTTTTTTATTTTGTAAGAAGGCCACCATGGATAAGTGTAATGTGACCAAGGTGATACAAAAGTGGCATTGGGATGGTAGGACTAGATGGCGATGAAGGATCACGTGATGGAGAGGAGGGGATAGTAGCATTAGGAGGAATGAGTGATAAGGGATCGAGAGAGGGATTAGGGAAGATGATAGGATCTAGATTTTTGGTAGTGGATGATGAGTTCTCATGAGATAGAGTGATTAGATCTTGAATGCAAAGGGGGTCATGGGATGGAGTGGATGAGCTAGTGTGATCTTGAGATGGGGTGGATGGGAGGATAGGATCATGACTTAGTTGAGGATATGAATCATGAGATGGGATGGATGGGGGATTATGATCTTGGGATGTAGTGGATGGGATGGTAGGATCTTGATTTGGAGGAGGGGATATGCTTTTATACTTTGGATCAAGCTCTTGGCATGACTCATCTTGTGTGGGATGTATGATTATGGAAGAGTTTTGGAGGGACTCCTCCATTGGGGGAGATAGGAGGATGGAGGATTCATGAAGGTCATGGGATTGAAGTTTATGAATATTAGGACTGGGAGGAGGGGATTGGATGTCTTCAATGGATTGGGTGGATCTAGTAGAAGAAGATGGGGATTCAATGGATTCGATGGGTTTGACTGGCACAACCATTTGGACAGTGTCAGGAATGGTGATGGGAGGGATTGGTGCAGGATGGAGGAGGGCCTCATCACTAGTGACAGTACATGATAGAGTGGGAGGGCATGGTGTCTCTTCTGTTGTGAGTCCTTGGGAAACATTTGGAAGGGGTGTAGGATTAGGTAGAGTGAAGGGAATGGATGGAGGATTAGGGTAGGGGATTGGAGGATTAGATGAGTGGATGGGTGGATGAGGATTAGATGTAGAACTAGGAGGAGATGGAGGATTATGATTAGATGAGTGGATGGGACTAGATGGAGGACTAGGAGTGGTTGGAGGTGGGTTATGTTTAGATGGAGGATTAAGATATAATGCAGTGAAAGGGGGAGTGATGTAGGAGGATGTGGATGTTGGACTAGATTGGGAAGATTGGGATGGTGAGTGATAGTAGGAAGATGTAGATGAAGGATTAGAATGGGGAGATGTGGAATTAATGTAAGGGTATTGGGATGGGGGATTGTGATAGGAAGGTGTGGATGTTGGATTAGAATAGGAAGATTGAGGTGGGGAACCACCATAGGAAGAAATGTATGGCAATTTGGCATAGAAGGATAGGGATGATGGATTAGGATAGGAGGAATATTGGGATGGGGCATTGTGATAGGAAGGTGTGGGTGTTGGATTAGGATGGGAAGATTGGGATGTGGGATTAAGGTAGAGGTATTGGGATTGTTGATGATGATAAGGAGAGGAGGATATGGATGTTGGATAGGATAGAGGTTGAAAGGAAGGACATGATGAATATGTCGATGGTGAGGATGTTGGATATCCCTTGTCAAAGGTAGCATAAGGATCGTTATTAGATGTGGATGAAGGCATGGCAAGATAGTTCAAAGAAGTAGTGGGATTTTGGGAGGTGATTGGAGAGAGCTTGCTAGCAATGATAGCATCAAGGGGATTTATATAACCATCTTCATGATCAACAAGATTTTTGTTATCATCATCAATGTAGTTAGGATTCCCCTTGACTACTATTATTGGTCATGTGAGAGGGGGATAAAGATTCAGGATGGATACAAATTAGTAGGAAATAATAGATGATTGATAGAGAACTAGGATGGATTGGAAGCTCATATGGGGATTGGATGAGAGCTAAGATTGGGATTGAATAAAAGATCAGATTAGGATGATGGGATTAACGCTCAGATTAGAACTCGATTGGAGCTTAGATTGGGATTGGATTAGAGGATATGATAGGATAATTTTGTTTTGGATTGGATGATGAATTATGATTGGTTGATGGAAAGGGTTCTAAACCCAATTCGGAAAAATCACCCTTAGTGACTTAAAGCATTGGTTGATTGGATTAAAGAACTGAACCAATGATCACATCACTGAATCTACCTTGAGATAGAAGGGGATTGATTTGGTCCAATGATGTTGAATTTCAACACAAATCCGCCTCAAGATAGAAGCGGATTGATTAGGTTGAAGACAATGATTGATATGTAGGATAACGATCAAACTTAACGCCTTGGTCAATTTGGGAGATAACTCCTAAAACAAGGTTTAAGGGATTTTGTGATGAAAGATGATGAATAATGAAAATTAAAGATGTCTTGATGGTTTTTATATGATGGGGGTTTTGTTGAAGTGTTCCTTTTGGAAGAAAAGAAACTCTTTAAGTCACACAATAAGATGGTAGAACGGGTACCCCAAGTTGTGAAATGATCAATGGGAACGTGATAAATGGACATTTAGAAAGGTTAAATGGAGGCTTGGAATGGTCAAATGGATGTTTCGATTGGTTAAATGAATGTTTAAGATGATCAAACAGTCAAACAAATACTTGGGGTGGTTAAATGAAGACTTGGAATGGTCAAATGGGGTGAAATTGTTTGTTCAAGAGGGTGTATCCACCCTTCTACAGTCAAAACAATGGATCAGGAGGGCGTATCTGCCCTTCTGAAGTCAAAATAGTGGATCAGGAGAGTGTATCTGCCCTTCTCCAGTAAAAAATAGCGGATCAGGGGGGAAAATCCGCCCCTCTGTAGAAAAGCAGGGACTTGGTTTATGGAAAGGACTTGAAATGACTCAATGAGGCTGACTTATCAAGATTTACTAGTTTCTCAAAGAAAGAAACTTTAAACAAGCACAATCCTATGATTAGTGTCAAGGGGTATGGCCAACAAAGGTCTTAATCTAGGATGCACAAGGTTTCTATGGATTCCTCGATATACTCTCGGTACGTGAGGCACAACTGTGAACACCAACCCATCACAAGCGTGAGTCAGGAATCTCAGCAAGATACTGAAAGGCTCAGACCAACTCTTCACGTCTATCTAGGTATCACCCTAGCTTCGACATTCCACCAGACATGATGTGACTAGATTGGGGTACAACATTGACTCTCCCCCCTTTTTATACCCCGCTTGTACGCGTGGTTGGGATCGTCCCTTGGGATGATGAAATCCCCAAGTAGGTCCCTCTAAAAAGAAGGCACTAATCATTTCCAACTACCCCTCTGATTCGTACAAAGTGCAAGGGGAAGGTGAAAACAAACTAATGCCCCCTTAGGGTAACACAAAACAGGCACACCACATAGAAAATATTACTTTCCCCTAGTTAAACTACGTGCCTAGATGAAACAACAAGGAAAAACTTTAAAATTCGAGTAAATGGATGGCCCTGCAAAAAAATGTTAGTTGTTTTCTCTTCCTTTTTTTTTTTCGAATAACCACCAAATGCTGCAAAGTATTAGTAAGAAATCCAACTACACCCACAAACAAGAAAAGTTAGGGGATTAGAACTTCAAAACAACAACAAACAGACAAAAATAGAGCTAAAATGAAAATTTTTACCTTCCCGAACGTGTTGTTTAGGGTGAATCTGTCCCTCTACAGAAAACTATTAGAAACACTGAAACAGGAGGGAAAATTCGCCCCTTTGCAGAAAAACTATTAAAAATGTTGAAACAGGAAGGAAAATCTGCCCCTCTACATAAAAACAGTTAAAAACGTTGAAACAAGAGGGCAAATCTGCCCCTCTGCAGAAAATTGTTAAAAATGTTGAAATAAGAGGGAAAATCTGCCCCTTTGTAGAAAACTATTAAAAATACTGAAACAAGAGGGAAAATCTGCCCCTCTGCAGAAAACTATTAAAAACGCTGAAACAAGAGGGCAAATTCACCCCTCTGTAGAAAACTATTAAAAACGCTGAAACAAGAGGGAAAATCCGCCCTTCTGTAGAAGACTGTTAAAAACATTGAAATAGGGGAGGAAATCTGCACCTCTACAGTGCACGGGAGGGTAAGTTTGCGCCTCTACGGGCCAAATCTGCCCCTCTACGACCTGGACCTGCAAATAACTCTAACAACAACAAATATAAAACAAAGAGACCAGTTTGTGGGTCCCACCAGGCATGCCAGAAATGTGATCCCTAAAATGTTATGTCCTATTATGAGATGCTAAACAAACTACTAATGCAATGGAAGAAATAACATAAAGAGGACACCTCAAGATTAGCCTAAGGAAAGAAAATTGCAAAGAAGTAAGATAACCAATTGATGTGATTATACCTTTCTTGTGTTGCTTCTTCCTTGGTTGGCCCTTGATCTTTGGATGTTTTGTGTGCTCTTTGAATGGCAAGTTAAATCAAATATGAAAATTGATATGCAAGATGAGTGAAGGCATGATAATGGTGAGATGCTAAGTGCTATGGTAAATGCAAGAGAAGCTCAAATGGAGAATTTGCAAGAGTTTTGATAGCAAAATATTGATTCTTCAAATGAGAAAAAGGAGGGGGTATTTATAGAAAGATTTCAATTCTCTAGAGAATTCAATGGTTGACATTAATCCAACAAAGCCAAGATGAAGGGCTATGGTGGGTTAAGGACTCACAAGCCCTCACATCTTGACATGTGGAATGTGAGATGGCCTAGAGTGGGATAATGTGGAAATGAGGTGGAAGAGAGGTACATGATGTGGAGGAAGGACAAGTACCTTTTAGGTACCTTGGGGGATGAGAAGATTCCTTGGAGGAATAAAAGTGAATTAAAATTCACAATGATTGGAAGAATCTAGTGGATAAGAGAGGGTTTCCAAAAAGGTGGGGATTTTCCACATGTGAGTGATGTGACAAGTCAAAGATACTAGAATACTTTGGCACATGTGATGTGACAAGTCAAAGGTTCTAAAATTTTGCATGGGGAAGAGAAGATTCCTTGGAATAATAAAAGTGAATTAAAAATTCACATGGGGAAAAGAGGAGCCTTGGATGAATAAAAAGGAATTAAAAATTCCTTGGGGGATGGGGAGAATTGACCAAGGTAGTGATTAGGCTAATGACCTTGATTAACGTTGTGCAAACACAATATTAGGATAATTAATGAGAGATTAGAAGCAAGTGGGAGATTATGGAGGATCTGACACTAATCTTGATTAAGGGGTGCACATCCTAATCATGGATTAATTAATTTAATCTAGATTAAAAGAGGATTATGGAGAATGTGACAAGGAGAGAGAAAATGAGAATTAAAAATTGATTTTTAATCAAAAAGGTTAAGTGACTAAATTAAATAAATTGTCTTATTTATTTAATTTAGAGAAGAAAAGGTGTAAAGTAAAGTATTTAATTATTCAATTACATACTTTAGGAACCTTAGGCAGAAAATAAAATAATGATTAAATAAATTATTTAATCATTATTAATGAAATAGATGAATAGAGTAGACAATTTTGGTCATGTGGAAGTGGTCAAATTTAGATGTCTACAGGTGCAAGGATACAAACAAAGTGAATCTATTCTGAAATTATTATATTTGTATTTACATTATTTTGTTTGTCATAATCATTATCTTTTCACTTGTCTTGTGTTTTCCTTTTGGGGATGATGTAAGGTGTTGAGACATTTAGGAATCTTCCATGCTGACCCAAAATATTTTCTTTGTTTCCACTCTCTATGTGTCATTTCTACTTTGTGATTGTTGTTCCATGAAGTATTAGGAGAATTATGATGGTTCCAAGCTCTATTATATCACTATAGCGAAAGACATGTGTTGACCCTGAATCTGTGGATCCCTTATGCGTTGTCTTAGGATTTTATGTGGGGGAAACCTCCTTTTCATGATGCAACTTTATTTGGAAATATATGTTTAGAATAGGACTTTCCAAATAATCTCTCATTTCCCTTGAATTAATTAGAATTTATCATTTGATTTTTTAAAGTAAATTCTTGCATCATGTTGTTTAGTGATTCCTTGAAAGTGGATGCATACATTGATATTATTGAATTAACATTTGTGGATTGAATTTTTATGCCAATAGTAGAACGCAATGGATTATAGGCTTGAAAGAAATACTTCTCATTCCCTAATGAATTTTTTCCTATTGTTGCCATATTCAATCTTCATTTTTTCCTTCACTTTGTTCATAGAGACTAAACTTAGTGTAGTGTTGGTATAGCATCTTGATCATGTTGTTGAACCTTATCAAAATTATCAAGGAGTATAATTTTTTGTGTAGTTGACATATGGAAGGCCTATAGACTTTACGTGAATTTTCCATCTGCCACTTGTTGTTATGAGTTCACACCTTATATAACTAGTGTTTGTTTCTCATTATTACCTAAGGGGCTCACCTAGTGTATACCAAACTATATTAGCCCTTGTGAGGATAAATTTCATGGCCATCGAGCATAACACAAATTTTTCCGTAGTGGATCCATGTGAGAATGTTTGATGGATGTGGCATAATACAACTTTCTAGTTCATCCCTTTTACATTAGCTTTAACATTGCATATTTGTGTATCTTGTCTTACTACATATATCTTAAACATCTTGTATGTACCTTTGTCCTTATGTTGGTTTTCCATGGGATTTTAGATCTTAGGGGCTTAATCACTCTCCTTGATCTTTGTGATCCTATATTTCTAACATTTGCACACTTCGACCTCTTTTGACACATATTTGTCTACTTTTGTTTGAGTTTGAGAAAAATCTCATACTCTGACTAAAGTGGGTGCTAAATTTAGTTTAGGAAATTGTATACCTTTACAATTTCACACTAGGCATGGATCCCTCAAAAAATTTAACATAATTAAGCTTCTAATTTTCCAAATTATGCATTTTGTAATGCCCCGCCAAGTAACCCTAAAGGAAGTTGCAATTAACGACTTAAGCGTAGAATTTTTTTTTTAATTAAAGTGTATTGAACATACACGTTCACTTACAATTGACATCAACCTCTAAGGCTATATAACCGAGATTACTTAAACCCATACATACATCATTTTATAACCATAGCATTTAATTACAATATGAATTGAGTACTTAAAAAACATAAAGATACATCATAACATAAAGTGATATACAACCAAACTCCATATTCATTAACTTAATCACAAGGTTACATCACTCATTCCCAGAATGAGGCAATAATAAAAATGTGTTACAATATACATAAATCCACCCTGAATACAAATGAGGGGTAAAAATAACATGAGCTATACTAAAATAAATACAATGCTTGAAATGATTGTTGGAACCTGTGAGCTCTCCAACTGGATACCTCACCATCATGAACTAAAGATCAAAGGGGACCCAACTATGTATGGTGCATGTTCCACCCAACCAAGTGGTACTCGAAGGCCCACCCCCCATGCTAGGAGATAGTAAGAACATAACATGGACAAACACTACAACCTCTAATCACAAGATGACTCATTCTAGCACAACCAAACATATAAAATATACAACCACAAGTAAAACAAAATTACAACTCTAGCATGGGTCACATTGCTTCCAGACATAAAACAGATCGAGTATGTTAAGAAAACCATAAACATAAAACCAAATACCAATTGTTGTCCTAGACAGAGTGTCATCACACAGATCAACATGAGATCTCCTTTGGGAATCTTCATAGGCTACAGCCCCCATTATGAGATATCTTGGTGGCCTCAACCAAATCTCAGCCCCCATACTCACTCATGCAGAATCAAATACCTCTTGTAAGGACAAGATAGATGACCTTGCCATTCTAGGCCTTCCCACTCATCCCAAGCCTAAATGAGCGCTTGCGTCTATGAGTGAGGCTGAATTATATTGATTAGTGTGAATTACTACCTAATCTTCTAAGTACATTGTTTTAGTTATCACTTGATTAAACCACCTCTGAAGATTACCCAATTTACCTCTTTGGACTCTAGCACCTAACAGAAGCCACTCTTCTATTTGACAACACACATGCAAACCAATCACCAAGGGAATCCCAAGTGCATACAAACTAGAAAAAACATCCACTCCAACTCTAGGAAGTGACATAAAATGAAAATCACTCCAAAACAATTGGAGGCAACAAAACACATAATCCACTCCTTCCAAAGGAGGCACAAATCATCCCCGTTCGTTGAAACTAGAAAATTCATTAACCAAACACCATGCACTACCCAAGGAATTCAAAATAGGTTGACATAACAAATCAACAACTCCCATCCTCAAATATCCTCTTGAAGACTTACATATTAAAGACATAATTAACCCATTTCCCAAACATGAACACAAAGGAGATCATCATGAAAAGAAATTACAAGGAAATAATCTAATTTTGGATTCACTAAATCCATTTCCCTTTCAAATTCATTTCACAATGAAGAAAATAATTTCCCTAACAAAATAATTGATTAGAAAAATTAATTGCCTCTTCAGTAAAATCAAATCCTTAGATTACTTTTAAAAGCAACATAAACCCACTGCCAAAATAATTCTTTCATTTTACCAACTAAAACATATAATTCCTTCAATTTTCCAATAAAAACATATAATTCTTTTCTAAATCACCACATATACAAAATATATTTTAATATATAAACAATTATATATACATATTTAATCATGTATATATTAATGTATATACATGAAATATATAAAAAATATTAAAATCCATTTTAAAATTTATAAACTCTTTCATTCATATATATATATATATATATATATATATATATATTCATCACATATACATATTATATTAAATAACTTAAACTTTTATCGAAATCCGTAATCATCAAAAGGGCGGATGAATTTTGTTTGCAAGTTTCATATATTCTGGGAGAGGGGGCGGTTGTACAACCGACCCTTCCCATCCTCCAATGCAGCAGGGTACGGTGAGGGGCGGCGCTGCCATGGGACAACACGTCCCCCACTATGGTGGGTGTGTTGCCTCATGGCAGTCGCACCTCCCACAAATGAGTGGGCGGTGGGGTCTTAACCCCCCCAACAACCACTATTAAAAACTTTGATTCCTTTTTTTCATAATTAATTTTTTTTTATAAATTTTGATTTCATAACCCCCATTAATAATTACGCTGTATGGACAAAGATTTACACAGTTTTCTATTATTTTAAATAGTTCACAAGCAATAAAATATATATATATGTATATATATACAACAATATATATATACATATATATGTATTTATAATATAATTATTTAAAATGAAATTTCAATTTAATAGTTTAATTGGAGAAATTTTTCCAGAACATTCATTTACAGGAAAAATTGTGCAACTTTCCAAAAAATACCCAAATTCTAGAGAGGATTCTACAACAAATCTTCCAAATAACTTCCTCAAATCCAAACACAGAGAAAAGAAAAGACAAGCTACAGACAAATCTTAATTATAAATTTCTACATTTCCTTTGTGTTTTTCCACGGAAAATTTACAAATACAGAAGTTTTACAATTTTTTCTATAGAGCTTTTTAATAATTTCAACACAAATTTAAACACTAAATTTTCTCTAAATCTAAATTTGTTTTCCTCTAGATTTATTTCACAGTTTAAATCTCATAATTCCTCAAATAACAAAAATCTTATTCGTTGGTTTTCACTATAACTAACATTTCCTAAGTTTCTTCATGGTAATCACAGAAGCTTTGAATTTCCTCTTTCCTAAAAAAAATAAACTTTCCTTTATAGATCTAGCACAACAATTTTCTACAACAATACAATTCCAAAACAAATTTTAAACAAATCCAAATACACAAGAAAGGAACATGTTTCAAGAAGCTTTTGAAGTGTTGAAGTTTTGATGTCGAGCCTCTTCCAAAGCTTTCACAGCTTCTTCCCAACAAACACAATTTTCCAGAACAAAGTATGTATGCAATTTCACAACTATTCCAAAATAATTCCCTTAAATTTCCTACAGCTAAAACCTCTACAATCTTTTGTGTTTTTCCAATTTTCATTCCTCTCCAAAAATATCCTCTCTACGCCTATGAAGAAGCTTTCCTCTTCTTTAACTATAATCCCAAATTCTCTCCGTGAATAAATTTTTAACAACTTCTTCATTAATTAACTCACACATGCTGGCAATTAACAAATATCTAAAACAATCACATTTAATTTCTCAATATAATTTAATAATTTCAAATTCAAATTTAATTTCCAAATTATATTTAATTCCCTTTAACAACTTTCTTAATAAATAATTTAATTAATTAATTTAATCACTTAATAAATAAATTTAACCCCATGGATTAAATTTAATTTACTAAATAAATTTAATTTAATTAATTAATTTAAATAAAAATCTTCTATCAAAATCTCTAAAATTAATTAAATAAAAATCAACATTATTTAATACATAATTTAAACATTTATTTCCATAGCAAGAATCCTTCAGAATTAAATAATATTAAACAAGGCAAACAAAGACATAACAAACAACGACTGACAACACACTATGGCTAGGGTGTAGACCTAACACATGTTACCTAGCTACTATCTCCTATTCAACTTAACCGTTGAGTTGACACGTTCAATCCTGTGAAACTAGGTGGAGTCAATGCCATGTACCTGCAAACCTATAAACGAGATAACAAAGATCGTATAAATTTAAGAAGCATAAAATACACACCGTGAAGAGGAAATCACGGAATCGTAGGGCGCTCACAAGCGAGTGATGCGATCTCGTCCCCTTCACCAATACACTCATCATAAACTAACAATTCCATAATAATCAAATAACTCATATGCATTAAACATGTCATAATATCCATTGAATTATTTCACTAATTAAAACATGTCAAATAAAGCATCACATAAGATACATCACATAACCAAAATAGTCTATGTCGCTCTTATAATTAGTGATCAAATAACACACATAATAATAAGGTATCAGAATATACAGAAAACACACTGAAGCAAACAAAACAAAACAAAACAAGGATAAACTGTCAAGTTCAGAAAGAAAAACGGAGGGGTATTACACATTCCAAGGCCTCATTTTTCTCATTTCATGAAAGGGGAACCTATAATTAATTAATTCAAATAATATTTTCTGCACCCCAAAATTAATGTGTCCTAGACATTTTGGGCAGGGGGCAGGACCCATTTACTCCTTAAGTCCTAGATCCAAATTTTTAATATGTTTTTGGTCATATTTTAAGGATTCAAATTTCATAAGTAAATGTATACTTTTGGAATATAATTTTTGGGAAACTAGATAAACACCTATAATTACAGTTATTTTAATAATTCAAACTTAACATGCATGATCAAAGTTTCATATGAGAAAATATTATTGTCAAGAGCATTCAAGATCAGATTTTCAATCATTTTGTTGTAGCATTCAAGGTCCTAGCATCATCTTCAAGATTGTGTGTTTATTTCATGTTCTGAAGGATAGCATGCATTGTAGATCCTAAAGCACCCAAGCATTTTCAAGTTTTCAATCAAGAAAAGAAATATTTTAATTCCTTGGAGTGATATGTTGATTTATGTCTTCTAAGGGAAGCCATTCAAGATTTGGTGAGTTGTAGAAAGTAATTTTTCCGTTTATGATTCCTTCCATTTATCAATTGTCATTATTTATCTCTCAAGGTTTAATTTCTAAAAATGGTGTTTTACTAAGGAAAATCCCCATTCAAAATAGATTTTATTTTTGGATTTTTGACAGTAATAATCATAAAAAATAGAAGCTTAGATCTAGCACTTAAGGACTACCAAAATAGATTTTGGACCCCCCATATAGGACACGTTCACCCTAGGGTGAACGTGTCCTGCTATAGTGCTCAAAATCAACATTTTATGCATAGTAAATGTGTTCAAACCCTTTTTAGATCTGCCTGCAAATCGTCAATTTGATTTTTGTAGATTCAAGAAATTGCATTTCATTATCTAGGTCTTATCATTTCATTATTTTAGTTGCATTAAAAAAATTCCAATTAAATCTAAATCTATCCATTGGCTCAAGGAATCCTGAGAGAGAATTTGGGGTTAGATTTTCTCGCCTTGTTGGTTGTTTTTTATTCCCAATCAAATCTCACAAATAACCTATGTTTTTTCCATTCCCAATTGTCAATTATCTAGAGGGGTTGGCCAATGAATAGGTGAAAGTTGAAATAAATTTCCCTCTACACTTTGGGCTCTGTAAAACCTGAGAGGGTGATCCCTTATAATGTAATTATGATCTTTTGTGCATACTTATCTCATAGATTAGACATAACGGACATATTATCATATAATTTTCTTGATAAATGAAGAATTTAAAAGATCTAGAAAATCCTTTAAAGCATTTGACAATTTAAAGTAGGAGAATATTGAATCACATAAAACTTCTATAAATAATCCCAAGTGAAATGAAACTTTTTTATTTTTCTTTTAAATTTGAGAGATACTAGAGATGCAACTTTAGACATATATTCTAGATCGATGCCTTAACCTAGGGAATGGAGTAAGATAGAATGTAAAATATATGGTATAATAGAGTTTCATCCAAGAATTAAAAAGATCTACAAAATTGCACTACAATGTCATACTTAGAATCCTTAACCAATTATACTTATCAAATCCCTGCACAATGTCACACAAACCTATACTTCCATTAAATAATTTAACCTATTCTTTAAATGAGAGAATCAATGAAAGAATACATCCATTAGAACAACAATGGAGACAAATCAAATGATTTTTGATTAATTTTATTTATAATTTGTGCAAAGTGTACACCATGAGAGAATTTTCTTCAAAATTGTGTCATTGTATTCATTCAAATTCTAGTATTGTTATACAACATATGAAAAAGAAAAATATATAGACTCAACAACCTAATAAAAGACTCAAACTTTATTCTTTTTGTTACATTACAAAATTTTCCAAGAGATCAATCATCTCATGCAAATGGCCATGAATTCCCTTTTTATAAGAAAAGGGAGCAACAAGCTTCAGGCCAATTACACATCACTTTTTTATTTGACATTCAATTACATTTTAACATATGAGTATAATTACTTGCTCGTGGATGGAATATTCAAAGGAGAAAAATAGTTATATTTACCCCTTATAATTTTTGTCCCTCCAAAAGTGTCTTGATGGTGATCATTGCTTCTTTTTCAATCCTTTTCTTCATTCTTCTTGATGTGTACCTATGAATGTTGAGCTGGTAGGTGAATACAAAACCTTATTGCACAAAAGACAAAACTTCTTGTTGTTGGCACTATTCAAATTGTTTGGAAGTGTTGAATGTGTATGAAAGACAAAAATCTATCCACATCATGTAGAGAAAACTCTAGAAGTCAAGAATTCCATTATATTTCTTATCCCATGTATTATAATCTTCCTTTCAAGGCCAATTAAAATCCATTATCTCATCCAGTTTATTTCTATATGGGCCATACCTTTTCACTACCAAGTTGGATTCCTCATCAAAAGCCTCCAAAAACTTATCGGTGAGTGACAATTTGTCCATACTATTTTTCAACATATCAATATAAATATCCCCACCATCACAAACTAAGTGGGCATGTGTATAAATGACATTATCCATTTGTGATCTCCACTACTCATATGTCTTCATAGCTCCACTATTGTCTAGAATGTCTAGCAAGAAAATTTAGATCACTGCCATCAAATTGTTGGAGTAGTTCTCTAACTTTCATCTCCATGGGATCTACCATCACATTGTAATCGTTAATTTACTTTACCATTTTATATGTTGGGACTATTTTTGCTAGCTTATTGAGTTCCCGAGTAGACCCTTTAATCATGCCATTCAATGCACTATTTCTAGGAACCCATAACTACATCAATGGGATTAACACTGATCTATCCCTATCAAACATTCTAATTACATCAAATAATAAATAATCTAGTTGGAGTGAACATTATTCACCCTCCTTATTTATTTCCCAATACAATATTCAAGAACATTGGAAATAATGAGCACATTATTTTCTTCATAAATCTCAAATATTTCCTCATATGCTTTTAGTTATTGAATCAATTCTCTCCTACTAACTCTTTTCTTAGGGGGAGAAACAGTAGGAATAAGCTTTGCCAATGGTCTTTACTCATAAAAAAATATCTCCATAGATGGTGGGGGAGGTGACTGAGCTAGAGGAGGTCTGGGAGAAGAAGAAGATGGAGTTGTGGGTTGCATTGGTTCAAATTTTTACTAATTTTGCAACAATTATATTGTTAACTCTAGTTCTACAATATGTTGTTTGTCCTTATTATATTCTATCAACAAATCATTATACTTTTTTATTTTTGTGTCACACTTCTCTTGCAATGACTCAATAGTTACCTTAGTAAAATGTGCAGTGTTAACTGCCAATGTGCCTACCTCTACTGCTAAATTATTATAAAATATTTTGATGATAAGACCCCCTCTTATGTCTCCTATCGTCTCTACTACTTGAGGCTTATTTTTGTTAAGATCCAAAGCCCAAATCACTAGTGTGTCCCATTATGGATTGAAAGTAGGTCCTTGTAATGCACACATGGAGTCTTCATCAGTGGCAAAAACCTGTGAGATTTTCTTCCTCACTATGTCAAATACAATGGAAGATTCCAAATCCCATTCAAGCAATAAAATTATGGCACTCTACCACACAAGCCTCCTGCCTTCTTCAGGGGTCAACTCTTTTTGTTTGGATTTCATATCTGTAATTACCATTGCAACAATAACCTCCCTAGAAAATTCTAGGGACTTGGCCACTTCTTCCTTTACCCTAATTTCAAATTCATCTCCTTTTTTCCTCCAAACATACTCATTAAAAACATCAAAATTTGAAAAATGCATCATCTATCATGAACTACAGGCAGACCTTATACATCATTAGAATTGTCAATACCTATCAAAATTTCTTTAGTAATCATGTTCTATGGGTTTGGAAATTCAATCTCTCTCTGGGTTGATGACATGTTTTGCATAATATCATAAAAAGTTACAATAACCTCATCATTTGAATCCAAAGGGTAATCAAAAAGCCCTACTACTTCAATCTTCATCCTTTTTGTAGAAGACTCCCTAGGAGGTGAATCAATATAAATTACCTATTGTGGTGGTGATGGTGGCATTTTTGGTGTAGGGGATTAGGCTCTTGAATCCTCTGATTGAGTACGAGTAGCCTTTGTTTTCTCTTTCCTTACTATCCCCTTTGTCCTTCTTGTGAAGATATATTATCTCTTGGGTAGTTGGTAGGTGGGCCTCTCCTCATTCATATTGAATTTCCCCTTATCCTGTTCTTCTATCTACTCATTGAGCTACCCAACAACCTTATCAAAGTTTTGTAAAATTTTCTTGATTCTTAACATTTGGTCATCAATATCCTTATATATTCCCTTAAACTTTTGGTCATCACATGTGGGGTCACATTTGTTCCATAGAACCTGAGGATGGTATATTTATCATGTGGGATGAAATCTCCCAAATTTTTGTCAATACCTAAATTAGGCCTCCTTTCCTTAGGCCTGATAAAATCATATAACTCCTTTGAAATTCTTGGTAGATCCTTTCCCAAATATCCTTTCAAATTTACAAAGAATAAGCTGGTGAATGCCACAAAACTTGATGTTTGACAATGCATGTCCAATAAGTGGGCCCACATTTGGATAGGGAGATGTTGACCAGTCTCATCCCTCAATCTAAGTGGTAGCTCTAGAACAAACTCATCAATTCCATTTTCTAATAAAATGTGGCATAACAAGGAATACCACCAAAATCTTACACTTCCCTCCACAGCCTTAATGGTTATCAATTCTTTATGAATAGAGTTACACAAGTAAGTAGAAAAGTCATATTATACATTGACCAACATTTTTTAAATATTTTTATCCATAAACATGAGGGCTACAAGAATGTTCTAAGGAGGGTTTAATCCTATGATTTGGCATAGAGTTTGGTAAGTTCTAACAAAGTAGAACTCAAAACTATTAACTCTAAAAGGCTCTTTATCTGAAAATATGAATGTCATGGTACTTCTTTCCTTTACCTTCACCATAAACCTTGGTAATGTGGTTAATCTATATGTGCTTCAAGTTATTACTTAATTCAGAGCCATATCTTAGGTTGAAATATGACTTCAGACTTCAAAATTATTTCAAACCTAAGGATTAGATTTTTATACAATGAAAAATAATTTTAATGGCCCATGGGACCTTAAGATGAAATCAAATATTTAAAAAGGGCACTATCGGTAAGATTAGGAAAAAGGGGTCAGTTGACATATGACTCTAGTGCCATAATTTATAACTTGGGAAACCAGAAGTGAGTAGTGACAAGTCAATGACCGAACGTAAGAAAAGGCTAGGGAATTAACACTATTAGGGTTTAAAGAGGTTTTTAACCCTTTGGTGAGCCCTAATGCATGAAATGAGAAACCCTATCCTACACATTACTAATTCAACTCAGAAATTTTGAAATGTAATACCAAGAACCACAAAAAATTTCAAAGGTTCTATCAGTGGCTTCAGTTCGGGATATTTGTTCAGTAAGAACAAAGTGAGATCCTAAAAAGCTTTGATTGAAGTAGACCAATACCATATTTTCACTTATAGCTCAATTAGCTAGAGCTTGTTGTTTTAAGTTGAAAAATAAAAGGTACATTTTGTCCTCTCCTATAATAGATTCCATTGCATAAGTGAAATAATTCAATAAAAAGATTGCATTTTACAAATTACTGCATTTACACAGATGCATGTAACATAGGAAAGATCCATACAAGTCTTTTCTGAACAAGAAGTATCTTTATTGAATTTAAAATTGTACATTGTCTCACACAAGCCGTGAGACTAACTTTTCTTATTCAATTCAAATTAAGAAAAAATTGTACTTTAATAAATAAATGAAAGCAAATGTGCATATAAGGAGAGTGACCAGTCATTGCCTAAATGATTGATTCGGTGTTGTCTTTCTTTTTGTTGCTTCCTTGAGCTGCTTGTCCCTCCTGACTCCTCATTGTTCCTAGTTCCTGCATCTAGAAATAACAATGATGTTAGAGAAATTCTCTAAGCAATGAGGGATCACAAACATTATATGAGCATTTAGCTATGCATGTATAAACTTGTCTCAATGTGCATTAAATAGGAAATGCATACCTTAGATGTCTACGTAAACCATTAGATCAACATATACACCTAAGACATGCATTTTATTTTCTAACATGTTTGCTTCATGTGCAGATATAGGAAAAGAAAATTGTTGTTTTGAGTTATCAGTTTTAAGCATGTGGGTTAAAATATGGATCCCACAAGGGTTGAACCCAACATGTTGCCCTCACATCATTCATGAGGGATTTAAATGAGATCACAGTTAAATGCTCTTATAGCAGAAAGTCATAAGGAGGAGCCTCAAGTATTAAAATAATGAGCTAATAATGTTGAAGACATCATATCTAAGGTAGCCTAATATGATAACTATGAGAAATATTTTGTGTACAGTGGAATAGTATTAAAAAAATAGCCATCAGATTATATTGTAATTGTCATGAGCTTACAGTCACATGAAGATATATTTGTTGGATCAGTTCATTTCATTGCAAGTTTTGAGAATTGTGTGATTGATAATGTATGAAGGTCATTGAAAAGGGTTCATTGAGTGCTAATGAATGAACAACAGATGCCATGAAGTGCCAATGTAGAGACATAAACAATTATGAAAGAATATAGGTAAACATTTTTAAGATGGAGATAAGGGTTTCAAAAGACCAAGGTGAAATACAAATGATAATGCAAAGTTTCAAGACCCAGGTTCAATCAAAGATGGGAACTAAACCCTATGGTTTGAGTCACTCATAGATATGGATTTTCCTCAAGTAGCCAAAGTATATGCATGAAAATTAGAAGGAATACCCTTTTTGAGGTTTTTCTTTTTATTTATCTGAATATAAACTTTATGGCTTTTTAGATTTCTTAGGCAGAAATCATGGAGGTGCAAATATGAGAGACCCTTAAGCTAGGGTTCTAGAAAAACCAAGAAAATTCTCAACCCAAATGCTGAAACTTGATCTTTTTAGATACAAGAACGAAGTCAAAATACCCAGAATCGAGTATGAGATATTCTACAGAGGGTAAACCCATTTTAAGCATCTTTGCTTACAAAATAAAAAAAGAAAGTACTGGGTCGACCCATGGCCATATCTGAAAGGAAATATAGAGGTGAGGAATATTTCTGGTGATGTGGGTTTTGTAAACCCAGAATCTTAATAAATATCAGAAAATAAAAGGCCTCGACTTATAGAATGTATTTTTTCAAGTTTTCTATAGAGAATGCTATTATTTCTTCAAGGTTTACAAGAGATTGCTATAGGAAACCCTTGACCAAGTTCGAGAAATGATTAAGTCTCAATATTAGAGAAAACCAAATACCTACAATGAGATGCCAAGTGGAGAAAAAGCTTGTATTCATAGAATATACTTTTGAGCTTTCAAAAAGCAAAAAAATAGAGGAAAATTATCCATGTTTCTATCAAGTAAGGTTCGGTTTCGAGCTCTTTAGTTCACACAAAAGGAGGAAAAAATACATAAACAGAAATTACCTAAAGAATTTTGTTCATTGTGGCTCATGAATCTATAGGAAAATGCTTTGCTTTCTCCAAATAATCACTATGAACCAAGCTCTATTCAAACCCTCGATGATAGTGTCGGTCAAGCTTCTTTGTGAAGCCTTGCAAAATGAAATGATATTCATTTATTTTTTCCTTGCTTTTTTCTTAGGGTTTTTAAACCCTAAATGCTAAATTTTGATGGCTTTTTAGCCATTTTTTTTTATTAAAATCAATTGCAACTAGTGTGAGCCTGTGGGCCCATGTGGAGATCTTTATGCCTTAGGCATTTTTTTAATTCCTTAGAAACTTTCTCAAAAGTTTTTAATGTGATGCCACCTCATGACCATGGTGCAGTCATCGACATGTGAGTGCAGTTTTGGAACAATACCTTTATTTGACCAAGCCTCATAATGCTATTGTTTGCAAAGTTAATGAGAATTATTTGTATTGATTTCTATTGTAAACAAATGACTTTAAGGTATGATTATAAACCTTAAATGATCATTTTGTTATTATTTAATGCAAATGGAGGGGGAATGACTTAGTCGATGAGGAGATAGATATGCTTTCATTTATGCCATGCCAAGCATCTAGAGAGGTTATTTTGCAGTTTCCAAACACATGGAGGAGATATAGGAGTTGGTTTGTCTCATTTATGAGGTTGGGAGAGCATCTTGGAGTTTTTTTTGCAAGCCTTTATGGTAGACTTGGTCATGCCTTGACTTTTTCCACCTTTTGGAGCACATTTGGACTATATCTAGAGGCTATATTTAAGGGTTTATGGTTTCATCTGACCCAAAGTGCTTCTAGAGCCTTTTTTGGTGGAACCACTTGGGCTTTGCATATATTGCTTTTGTAACTCATTTTTGGAATTAGTTCTTACTTGGATATTTTTTCTGCTCTGTGACTTTGGTGAGTCCTTTGGAGAAAATACTGAAGTTTTGTAACTCAGGTTTTGGAGATGAAATTCAGTAAAGACCTAGGATATTATTGACTTGAAAGTTTTCCCTACTTGTTCTTTTCATTTTAGTTTTCAACTAGCTGATTGATCAAGTTATTAGTGAGGTAATGTTTGTTTCCTTGTAGATTTGTCTCAGGTTCAGAACCTTTATGCAAAAGGTATGTTTATGTAGGTTAAAAATTGTTTCAAAAAGGTGTAATGACTTTTGAATGTGAAATTAATTTTCCTCCTAGGAGTCTGAGCACTAGGACCTGTTTGTGAAACATTTATGCAAAGATATACGGAAATGAGTTGTGCAGGTTTATTTTCAATCATTGCAAGCAAGTGTATGAATTCTGGTTTCAAATCCAAGTAATGTTTAGGTGCATCACCATAGGGTTTGGTTTTCATTTTCATGCATTCCTTCTCCCTTTCCCTCTACAAAATCAAAATTTTAGGTGACACCATAGGAAGTCGGCCTTCTCTAGAGATCGACCTTTGTTTACAAGTGACCCACATCTTTAGAGTTATTCCCATATTTTCTCTGGAATGCTAAGTCCTACAGCTTAACTTGTTGAATCATGTAGCTTAGCTAGGGTGCAATTTCAGTAGATAACAATTTTTGGCATGCCTCGTGGGACTATTGAGCAGATAGTTTAAGAAAATACATGTGCATTACTAGTTCTTATATGTAGCTAGTAATTTTTAGGCCTTTCAAAGGTTACATCAGCATATCATGGTGACTCTATGTACCAGTGCATTATTGAGAAGCTTCAGAATATTGGAAAATTTGGTGTTTTTTCTATGTAATCAGCCTTTGGAGGTAGTTTGAACAACACCATGGCGACTCCAGTCATATGACAGCTGGTTTCAGTAGCCCAAGTACCTACAATTAAATGATTTTTGCTTTCTAGACCTGCTATGTTTCATGTTTTATCCTTGCAATGTCTAGTTATCATCAATATAATGGATTTTCACCTCCATTTCATGAAAATCATCCAAATATGTTCGCTTATCAGCCATTTTATATAGAACAACCTACTATTTTTATGTCAAATGACCCTGTAATAGCATACTACCAACATTTTCATCATGTTTTCCACCCTCCCACTCCTGTTCAACCTTTATATAAGCCATCATATGATCAAAATCAACCCCAAGAGGAGGTTTTTGATGCTAACCAATATGACTGTTTACATAATTAGCCTCTAAAGCATCCTTTCCAGACTGTATTAGACCCGATCCAATAGTTTGACTGTGTGTTGTGGGATTTGAACCAAAATTTTGAACATATGCACATTAATGATGTCAGTAAGGCATTCTCACACATGTATGGCATGTTGTTCAACATCAAGAAGCAGAAAAAGCTTATTTCATAGCAGCAAGAGTTGGGATTTTAGTTTGAAGAAGGTCTTGAGAGAGATAGTGGCCAAAGACGAGAAAATGAAGTTTTTATCTGCTCATGTGCAAGGTAGTCGAGCTTACTCATATTATCAAGCAAAAAGGGATGAAACCTAGGTAGCCCTTTCCATTCCTACTTTTAGCTCACCTCTTCTTATAATGTTGAATCATTCAGTGAAAGAGGAGGTTTCCAAATATAAGTTCCCTAGCTTTAAACAAGAGAAACCTTTTGAGCCCTTTAGTGAGCCTATTAATGAGCCTTCTACCCTCAAGATTCCAAGTTGGAAAGGCCCATCTCTGCCACCTTGTGAGGTTCCTTCACCTATCATGAAAATGAAACCATACTCTAGCATCCAAGATGCAAAAGAAGAGCAGACCTTTGACCAACACAACTCACTCAACTTGGAGGATACTAGAAATATTAACTTGTTGCATTTAGCTATGGAGTAATATAGAAAGCAATAGTAGCAAAGGATTGAGAAAAAAAAGACTTCTCAAGGTGAATCTCCCATTGTTTCAGCCAATCATTCCCCTATTGATGATGGAAATGATCTTAATGTTTCAATAGTTTAAACTGAATAGCAAGAAGAAATTGGTGGGTTAATTATTGATGACAATCAACAAGACAATGGAGGCTTAACTCATAAAGAAGAGCCTAAAACTGAACTTGATACTATCCTCCAAGATGAGAGCTTTGATATCTTTGAGCATGTTTTAATTGAAAAAGGCTAATGTTGAGCTTTACGAAGAGGTGTGCACAAATATAATTCAACAATTTTGTTCCAAGTTGGGTGGCAAGGAATCAAAATTTGTCACTCGTGATGAACTAGAACAACAGGTTCATGAGCTTGAAAAAATGTTGAAACAATAGAAGGAATGTGAACTTGAGAAGGAGGAATCAATTCTTTTTAATCAAGAGACTCTTCATGAACCTGATTTGCAAGGTCCTAGCTGGTTCGAGGAGATTTTGTTTTTCTATGCAGGGGAGTTGGAAGCTGATATATCGATTGAAGGTTGGTTGGATGAGGCTTCTTCATTGTTTGAAAATTTTCCTTCCTTAGTTGAAGAAGACAAGCCTAAATTGGAATATCTTTCTTTGAGTGATAATGATGATTATTTGTACATTCCTTTTTGGTGTATAAAAGAGCCTGAGGCTGATGTATTAGTTGAAAGTGTGTTGGAAGAAGTCATCTTTTTGTTTGGACATTTTCCTTCCTCCATTGAAGGAATGAGTGATCATTTGGAGCAGCGATATGTAAAGAAAGTGGGTAATCAGGTCCCTTATTTATTTGACAAACAAGAGATCACCAAGGAGAGACCAAGCTTTGTTCATTCAAGGGGTTGTCTAATAAGATATTTAGCTAGTGTGGAGTCCAATGCAACACCAATGATCAATATTGTAGTCGCACATGAAGGTACAACTAAAGATGGTATCAAAGATGCATTGGTAGCTAAATAAGATTATATTCAACTCATTTATCTCCCTTGAATAACAATACACATGATCTATTTGGGGAGGTAAGTGAATCTATTTATCTCTTTCAAGAATTGGTGCATCAACTTGTTTAACATTTCTATGTATATTGTCTCTTCTTAGCTACCATCATGCATGCAAATCACTGCATATTGAGAAGAAAGGGCAGTCATTTCAGTCTTCCTATAAATGGTTTTGTTTAATTAGTTTTGTCTTACTGGGTAGTGTAGGGTAGGTTTACCTGCAAGTTTCATTTCCCTAAGTGTTGTTTCAACATAGTTAGGTAGTTTCCCTTCTTTAGTTTTCTTTTTTTCAATAAGTTTCCAGGTGTTCTGATCTGTCTCAATGAGTTACAAACATGTACAAGATTTTTATAGGTCTATTTTGTAGTTTCCTAAGTGACTCCATGCCCAATGGACAAGTCTAGGCAACTAGTTTTCATGTTTAGCAGGAAAACATACAACAAATGTCGCCAAAAATGTTACCATATTTTCACTTATAGCTCAATCAAGCAGAGCTTTTTGTTTTAAGTTGAAAAAGAAAAGGTACATTTTATCTTCTCCTATAATAGATTCAATTGCATAAGTGAAATAATTCAATAAAAATATTGCATTTTACAAATTACTGCATTTACACAGATGCATGTAACATAGGAAAGATTCATACAAGTCTTTTATGAACAAGAAGTATCTTTATTGAATTTAAAATTGTACATTGTCTCACACAAGCCATGAGACTAACTTTTCTTATTCATCAAAAATTAAGAAAAACCTATACATGAATAAGTAAATGAAAAAATGTGCATATAAGGAGAGTGACCAGTCATTGCCTGAATCACTAGTTCGGTGTTGTCTTTCTTTTTTTTGTTGCACCGAGCTGCTTGTCCCTCCTAGCTCCTCGTTATTCCTAGTTCCTACATTTGGCAATAGCAATGATGTTAGAAAAATGAGGGATCACAAAAATTATATGAGCATTCACCTACGCATGTATAATATGATATCAATGTGCGTTAAATAGGAAATGCATACCTTAGATGTCTAGGTAAACAATCAGATCAACATACACACCTAAGACATGCATTTTATTTTCTAACACGTTTTCTTCATGTGTAGATATAGGAAAAGTTTGTTATTATTTTGAGTTATCAGTTTTTAGCATTTGGGTTAAAATGTGGCTCCCACAAGGGTTGAGCCCAGCATGTTTCCCTCATATCATTCATGAGGGATTTAAATGAGATCATAGTTAAATGCTCTTATAGCAGAAAATCATAAGGAGCAACCTAAAGTATTAAAAAATTGAGCTAAATAATGTTGAAGACATCATATCTAAGGCAACCTAATATGATAACTATGAGAAATATTTTGTGTACATTGGAATAGTATTAAAAAAATAGCCATCAGATTATATTGTATTTATCATGAGGTTACAGTCACATGGGGATATATTTGTTGGATCTGTTCATTTCATTGAAAGTTCTAAAACTGTGTGATTGATAATGTACGATGGTCATTGACAAGGGTTCACTAAGTGCTAATGAATGAACAACAGATGCCATGAAGTGCCAATGTAGAGACAAAAGCAATTCTGAAATAATACAGGTAAACATTTTTTAAGCTCAAGATAGGGGTTTCAAAAGATCAAGGTGAAATACAAAGAATAATGCAAAGGTTGAAGATCCAGTTTCAATAAAAGATGGGAACCAAACCATATGTTTCGAGTCACTCAAAGATATGTAGCTTCCTCAAGTAGCCAAAGTATATGCATGAAAATTAGAAGGAATACCCTTTTTGAGGTTTTTCTTTTTATTTATTTGAATATAAACTTTTTGGGTTTTTAGATTTCTTAGGCCGAAATCATGGAGGTGCAAATATGAGAGACCCTCGAGCTAGGGTTCTAGAAAAACCAAGCAAAGTATAAACCTAGATGCTGAAACTTGATCTTTTTAGATACAAGAACGAAGTCGAAATACCCAGAATCGGGTATGAGATATTCTACAGAGGATAAGCCCATTTTAAGCATCTTTGCTTATAGAATAAAAAGAGAAAGTACTAGGTCGAGCCATGGCCACTTCTAAAAGGAAGTATAGAGGTGAGGAATATGTGTGGTGATGTGGGTTTTCTAAACCCAGAATCTTAATAAATATCAGAAAATACAAGGTTGTGGCCTATAGAATGCATTTTTTCAAGTTTTCTACTAAGAATGCTATCATTTCTTCAAGGTTTACAAGAGACTTCTATAGGAAACCCTTGAACTAGTTAGAGAACTGATTAAGTCTCGATATTAGAGAAAACCAAATACCTGCAATGAGATGCCAAGTGGAGAAAAATCTTGTATTTGTAGAGTATACTTTTGAGCTTTTAAAAAGAAAAAAACTAGAAGAAAAATATCCATGTTTCTATCAAGTGAGGATCGGTTTTGAGCTCTTTAGTTCACACAAAAGGAGGAAAAAATACATGAAAGACAATAACCTGAATAATTTCCTTCATTCTAGCTCGCGAATCTACAGGAAAATGCTCTGCTTTCTCCAAAAAATCACTATGAACCGAGCTATGTTCAAACGGTCAGTGGCGGTGTCAGTCGAGCTTCTCTATGAAGCCTTGCAAAATGAAATGATATTCATTTATTTTTTCCTTGATTTTGTCTTAGGGTTTCTAAACCCTAAACCCTAAATTTTGATGGATTTTTAGCCATTATTTTTATTAAAATCAATTGCAACTAGTGTGACCCCGTGGGCCCATGTGGAGATCTTTATCCCTTAGTCATTTTTTTATGCCTTAGAAACTTTCTCAAAAGTTTTTAATGTGACGCCACCTCATGACCATGGTGGATTCATCGACATGTGAGTGTAGTTTTCGTACAATAACTTTGTTTGATGAAGCCTCATAATGCTATTGTTTGCAAAGTTAATGAGCATTATTTGCATTGATTTCTATTTTAAACAAATGACTTTAAGGTGTAATTATAAACCTTAAATGATCACTTTGTTAATATTTAATGCAAATGGAGGGGGAATGAATTAGTCAATGAGGAGATAGATATGCATTCATTTATGTCATGCCGAGCATCTAGAGAGGTTATTTTGTAGTTTGCAAACACATGGAGGAGATATAGGAGTTGTTTTGGCTCATTTATGAGCTTGGGAGAGCATCTTGGAGTTTTTTTTGCAATCCTTTATGGTAGACTTGCTCGTGCCTTAACTTTTTCCACCTTTTGGAGCACATTTGGAGTATATCTAGAGGCTAGATTTTAGGGTTTATGGTTGCATCCAATCCAAAGTGCTTCTAGAGCATTTTTTGGTGGAACCACTTGGGCTTTGCATATATTGCTTTTGTAACTCATTTTTGGAGTTAGTTATTACTTGGATATCTTTTTTGCTCTGTGACTTTAGTGAGTCCTTTAGAGAAGATATAGAAGTTTTGTGACACCTTTTGGAGATGAAATTTAGTAAAGACCTTGGATATTATTGACTTGAAAGTTTTGCCTACTTGTTCTTTGCATTTTTGTGTTCAGTTAGTTGATTGATCAAGTTATTAGTGCGGTAATGTTTGTTTCCTAGTAACTTTGTCTTAGGTTTAGAACCTTTATGCAGAAGATATGTTTATGCAAATTATAATTTTTTTCAAAAAGGTGTAAATGACTTTTGGATGTGAAATTAATTTTCCTCCTAGGAGTCTAAGAACTAGGACCTGTTTGTGAAACATTTATGCAAAGATATACAAAAATGAGTTGTTCAGGTTTATTTTCAATCATTGCAAGCAAGTGTATGAAATTTGGTTTCAAATCCAAGTAATGTTTAGGTGCATCACCATAGGGTTTAGTTTTCATTTTCATGCATTCCTTCTCCCTTTCCCTATAAAAAATCAAAGTTTTAGGTGAAACTAGAGGAAGTCGGCCTTCTCTGGAGGTTGACATCTATTTATAAGTGACCCATAGCTTTAGAGGTCTTCCCATGTTTTCTTTGGAATGCTATGTCCTGCAACTTAACTTATTGAATTATGCAGCTTAGATAGTGTGCAATTTCAGTAGATAACAAGACCAAACCCAAATAAAAAAACCATGGATATTGTTAGACAAGACAAACAAACCAAAGTAGACCAAACAAAACCTATATACAAACATATACATAAAAATACAATGTACATGGAAAATAACATACCTTATGAGAAGTATGTTTCCAAGAATTTTCCATGTATTGGTTGTTGTAAATGTGGGTTTTCTAGCACCAAAATATCAAACTATTAATTCCTAATACAACCACCAAATTTATACAAGATCTAAGATCCACAGGAGGTGATTAAGCCATGTCATGAACCCAAGTGGCACACTACACACAAAAAAAGAGACCAAGGGTGAAACTCTTGCAACAATCCCCCTAGCGCAAGCAAGGGGTTCGAACCTATGACTTCATCTCTAATACCAATTTTTTCATAGGTGGTTATTGTTGCACCGAAAGATCAACCTATTAAAGCCTAATACAACTCCCAAATTTATACAAGATCCAAGATCCATAGGAGTCAGTTAAGCCATGTCATGAACCCAAGTGTTGTAATGACAAAACAAGGAGAGCAAGGGTGAAACTCTTGCAACACTAGAAATTTTATAAATTCACCTATCAAACTTTGAAGGAAGTACAAATCCTCTCCATGTGTGTTACTTACCAAATAAGGGCCCAATTATAATTCATCAAACTTCCCATGCTTTCCCTTGTCCTAAGATCCATTATTCCACATTAATGCCATGCTTCCCACCTCAAACTTCCTTGGAGTATATTTCTTGACATATAAGTGCTTAACTTGTAATTACAACTTTGCATTCTTTTGCTATGATTCTATTCTTGTTTTATCCCATTCAGTCAAAACATTAGTTGTGTGCTTCATGTCATCACATATGTCCTCATCATATTCTTGGATGAATTTGTACATCTTCATGAGATTGTTTTTTGGTAACCTTGCTTCAATATCATAAACTAAATAGAATGAGGATTTCCCTATTGCTATCTTGATGGCCACTCTATCAGCCCAAAGAGATAATTTTAACTTTGAGTCCCAAGGTTTCTTGTTTGTTTCTATCACCCTCTTAATAATATTCAGTAATATTCTATTTCTATACTCTACTTCTCCATTTCCTCGTGTGCAATAAGGGGAAGAATAAGAGATTTGTATCATGGCATTTTCTGATATTATCTTTTTAGGTGCTCAAAACTTGATTAGAATATTATTCAACAAGAAATAAACCACTATTTTGTTGGTAGATTTCTTTGTGGGGATAGGTTCAACCCACTTTGTAAAATATTTAGTGTCTATCAATATCCAAGAGTTTCATCCATTGGATTTATCTGCAATGTCTCTAATGAAATCAATTCCCCACTGTTGAAAGGGTTCTTGGAATATAATTGTCCTAAGAGATAAATTTCCTAAAAAAATTAACTTTCTTGAAAACCTTTGGCATGTAGCACATGCCTTGATAAATTTATGTGCATCTTTAAATAATGTTGGCCACTAAAACCCTACTCTCGGGACTTTATGGTCATTATATTTTCCCATATAGTGGCCACTGCAAACACCACTATGAATCTCTATCGAACATTTCAAGGCTCTCTTCCCATCAACACATTTTAGCAACACTCTGTCTAGACTTCTCCACCACAAATTATTATCCACTATCACATATTTTATAGCTTGCAATCTTAGTGTTCATTTCTGATCATCAATCATTCCATTAGGACATGACATGTTCGGTAAGTAATATACAATGTACCTATACCAGCGTAAGGTGTGCATGTCCCAAATAGGGGATACATCAACATTGTTTACCTGATTGGACTCCAAAATTTGTCCATGCCATCAATTTGGAAAATCCTTGACCTTTGATCAATTTGGTAATCTACAAATCAATGTTAAATTCCTATATCTTATTTATCTACCTACATATTCTCCTAGAGTGGCCTCTTGTTCTGTGAGGATATCGTTTACTACAATACTTGGTACATATGCAAAAATTGTTGTACCAAGTAGAGATTTTCTAAAAAAATTGATTGCTTTCACTAGAGCATAAGCTTGTTTCTCATTCATGTCATATTTTAACTCATCTGCTTGTAATGACTTACTAAAAAATGCAATAGGTTTCTCATAGCCTTCATTATTTTATGCAACAATGCCATAATAATTGTTTGAAATGAAGCAAAGGAGAATAATTGGAATGGCTTGGAGAAGTTAGGGGATTTCAAAATAGGTGCCTCTTTGATGTATTTTTTGATACCCTTGAAGGATTTAGTTGGTTCTTCTCCCCAAGCTATCATCTCTCCTTTCTTTAACATCTTTGAAATAGGTCTTGTGATTTCAACAAAGTTGGTCACAAACATTCTCAAGAAGTTAACTTGTCAAAAGAATGATTAGATTCCTTTCACATTCTTGGGAGGTGTATTTTATCTATGGTAGAAACTCTTTTCGGGTCTATCCTCACTCCTTCTTTGAACAATATATGCCCTATAAATTTTCCTTTTGTAACCCAAAAGGCACACTTCTTAGGATTGAGAGATATACCATATTCCAAAGCTCCCATAAAAATATTTTTCCAAATGCATACAATTCTCTTCTTATTTCTTAAAGTATGCAATAAGATTTTCTTTATATACTACCATGAAGATATCAATAAAGTTTGCAAAGGCTACATTTATATCCCTTTGAAATGTAACACCAACTTTGATCAAGCCAAAAGGAATCTTGACATAAACATAAGTACCCCAAGGAGTTGTGAATGTTGTTTTGTATTGCTCAAAATCCTTGAATATCACTTGGTTATATCCTAAAAATACATCCATCATTGATAGTAGCTTACAACTAGTGAATTTTTGTAACATTGCCTCCATATTAGGAAATGGATAGCTTTCCTTCAACCATGATATGTTGAGATTTATAAAATCAACACATATCCTTATATCATTGTTCTTCTTTCAAATAGGATATAGGTTTGACACCCAAGAAGATTGTCTAATGGGCTTGATAATCCCACCATCCCTCAGCTTAATTAATTCCTCTTGCATTTTGGGTGCCAAGGTTGGATTAATTGGTCTTTTTTTTTGCTTGAAGGGATTTGCATATAGCTTAAGAGGAATCTCATGCTGAAATAAATCCTCTATGTATGCTTTCAGGTCATCATAAGCCTAGGAAAATACATGCCTATATTTTCCCAGTAAATAAATGAGCATTGATTCAACTTGGGGCTTCATTTTCTTCCCCACATAGACTTTCTTTTGAGTATCCCTAGATTTACCACTTTTAGGTCATCTTGGTGTGTGGAATTTAATTTAACAATATTTTTATCAGGACCATGAAAAATTCTTTCCAAAGAAACTAAACCCTTAGAAATCTTATTGGTTTTTAGTTGGATCACCTCATTACCAAATACTATTTCTTATCCATCAAAAGTCTCAACAAATGCTCCAAAATCTATTTCTTGACTTTCATATTGTCCACACATTTCATGAATTTCAATATATCCTCATTGAAACATTGAAAACATACCAATTCTAAATGTTTTCAAATAAAAAATGCATTGTTTTCACCTCAACATTTGAGATTCATACAAATTTTATATCATTAGTCCTTAATACTATATTTTCCAATAAATCTACCATAGCATTCTTACTTGTCACTATCTAATCTATGCCAAAAGCATCAAATATCTCTACTAAGCCCCAAACAACATTTATATACTACTTTAGCCTCTTATTCTTTGACACAAATTTGGATTTGACTTGGGACACAACCAAATCTAAATTACCTAAGACCCTTAGCTTCTTAATTCCATGTTTGTTTGCAAGTCTTGATCGCAGCAATATGAATCCATACTCTGCAACATTATTTGTACAAACAAACAATAAGGAAAATGAAATTCTTAAGTCTTATCATTGGATGAGATAAAAATGACTCTTGCACCAAATCCTTCTTTGGAACAAGCCCCATCTAAACAAATTTTCCATAGTTTATTTACATCATCTTTTTTCAAGACCTCCTTTTCCATAGGTGTAGGTTTTTGTTCTTCCTCTTGTAACTCATCAACTCTAAAATTGTCTAGGCTAATGTCAACAAAATGAATTATCTCCTCAAGGACTATTTTTCAATCATGTGTGGATCCCTTAGCTCCCTAAGAAGTTTTATATCCTTACCATCAATTAGAAAAGTGGAAAAATACATGCCACACTGTGTACTTCCCCCCATTGTAGCACTCCATTTTCTTGATAAAAGAATTCCTTAAGTTGGGGGAATATCTACCACTATAATACTCATTGTGAACTCAGGGTATTCAACAAGTTTGAAAGCTACATCATTAATAATTCCAATCATTGGTACATCCCTGAAATCCATAGAATAATGCTTTCCATATGCTTTGTTGATCTGTTATCCCATTTCTTTCTTTATATCAACATGAATAATAATAGATGAAGCCCCAAAATCAATAATACAATTCTTGACCAACTTGTCATCAATTATGAGGGTTACATAAAATGGGTCCACCTAATTAGGACAAGCTATAATGGTGGTCCCCAAATAAATATAAGGGATATCATTGACTACCCCTTCAACATTGTTACAAGTATGAGAAATTGGTGTTGTCATTGATGTCAACAAGCTTGTGTTGACATTGATGTCTATTATTGGATGAGATTGTTGCATGTGTGTGAGAAGTTGAAGCTTTGATTAATTATATTATGTTATCATTATTAAGGTATTGGTGTCAACATCTAGTGTTTCTTTGATAAGATTCTATCTGTGGATGTTGTGTTAAGGAAGTGCTAAAGATGATAAGGATGTGTCTTTGTGACTTTGTTTCCAAGTGATTTTGAGAAAATTTGATAAAAAGAGAAAATAGTGTGTTGCAGTGGTGTTTTGGGTGATAGAGTTGTGTTTTGGCTTTGCTCCAAATTTCTTCTAGGTTGAAGATCTACACGTGTGATTTGGATATGATGGTGAGAGGTGTTTAGAGGAGTTGTCACTAACTCATTTGACTACAAAATATGCCAAAAATTTTCCAACAAAATATGTATAATTAGATGTATCATCGGGTACCTATGATATTTAATGTGAAATTTTCAAAAAAAAAAAAAAATTGTGCCCAACGTTTGTTAGAATTTTGACGATCCTAATTTTTCATCGATATTTCAACAAACACGTAATTATCTGACATGATTTTTCGTCAATATTTCGACAAACACGTAAAGTAAAATTGTGGCTGGCATATGGTTTTTTAATAAAAGTGAGCTAGACAATTTATCTATACTTGTGACAGTGTTTTGCTATACTTGTGAATTTTCTCTACTTGCGAATTTACTATACTTGAGACAGTTTGTGGAGAACTATGGATGATTTTCTTGGAAAAAATAAGAAAAAATTCAAGAAGATATCGCTAGGTTGAGGGTATTCATTGTCTTTTTCCAAAAATAATTTGTGAAGTCAGATTTGTTCCAAGTTTGAAAATCATATTTTAAAGCAACATCTCATCAGATTTCATTTTTAGACTTGTGCATTTTCATAATTTCATTTCCAGATTTTGTTGTGCAAGTTCAATATTATGATTTTAGGACTCTAATGATTGGAAATCATAGTAAAATCAAAATTTAATAAGTTCTAGAATTAGCATTTTAAAGTTTTTTTTTGGGTTCATTAACTTCAGACTATCTTCTCTTTTGCAGGGGTGGTTGAATGCTGATTTTTTTTTGTGAAAATATCAAAATTATTAGATTTTGTTACCTGTCTATGATTAAAAATTATTGGAGTGTGAGTTTGATATTTTTTGAAGATCTAAATATTCAAGCTTGGTAAAGAAAAATCATGTGAGATAATATTAGTCCAGAAAAAAATGAAGAGACACTTGCTAGATTGTGGGTTAGATTGAAAAGAAAGGGTGATGGGAAATGTTATTGTCCTTGCAATAATTGCAAGGGCTTAAAGATGAGAAGACTTTTAATAAAAAAAACTAAGAAACATTGTAGGCAACATTGTCACATTGAAGGGGGGCATGATTATCGTCCATTGGTAAGTTGTTCATTATATGTCTTTATATTGATTGAATTTGTAAATGTTTATATCGTTTTAACACTTCTTATATATATAAAAAATCACTTGATCATGATCATGGTTTATTTGTGTCAATCATTATTATAAAGGTGGGGCACCCTAGGGCACATGATATGGACTATCACAGCCCATAGAATTTGGTTTTTCAAGTGGAGGAACATGGAGCTATGAATATCAAAGATGGAGTTAATGATCCTATGGAAGAAGATGATCATGCACCAGAAAACATAGTTGAAGATGATGGTACAAATACATTGATCCATGACGCATTTAGTGGCACGACTGATCATGATGATTGAGATGACTTTGATGATGTTCACAATTTACCTATACTTGAGAAGGCATACGAGCCCCTTTAAGAAGTCTCCCAAACAACTCTTCTCTATGTTGTATTGTTGCTGGTGAACTTGAAGGTTATGAATGGTTTATCCAACATAGCAATCTCGCAGATGTTAAGGTATGTCATATATGTCATCTTTTTTCATCTATTTTAATTGTTGTTAGTTCATCACTGGTAAATAAAGGATGAAATATGTACCATTAATATTCTTTATATTAATAAAAAAAAATGTTGTAGATTGATAGGTGAATTTTTGTTACCACCATCAAATATTTTACCTCGCTCATATTGAGATTTATCTACCATTATGAAAGATATTGGAATGAAGTGTCAATCAATAGATGCATGTCCCAATGATCATATTATATATCATAAACAACATGAATTTGCAACATAATGCCCAAAATGTCATATCAATAGATATTGAACAGATCAACTAACAAAAAAGGTGCCTCACAAGGTTCTTCGTTATATTCCCATTATTCCATGCATGCAATGATTATTTAGGTGTGAAATCTTAGTGCAATTTATGGATTACCATGCACAAAATATAAGTGGATATGACATTCTTCGAATGCCTACAAATGGTTATGCATTTAGGCACATGGAGGAAAAATAACCACACTTTAAAGAAGAACCTCATAATCTCAGGCTTTCATTGGCAGCAGATGGTGTCAATCCATTTGGAGAGCTGAGATCTATTTACTCAGTGTGGCATTTTTTTGTTATCAACTATAGACACATAAAAATGACCTAGGCTTGCAAGCTCTATTTTACCACTTTCATTATGGCACAATTATGACATTTTAATTATGTTTGTGGCCCACCTTTGACTATTAATTAAATAATTCATAATTATTTAATTAATTCATGTCTTTTTATTCTTCATGATTATTAAATAAATAGATTTTATTTATTTAGTTAATGTGTCACTAACTATCTAAAGTCTTCCTGTAATTAAATAAATTTCTCTTTTTATTTAATTAATCTTTGTCATTTATGTCTTCCTAATTATTAAATAAATATGTCTTATTTATTTATTTAATATGTCACTAATTCTCAAGTCTTCTTTTAATTAAATCAGATTTATTAATTTATTTAATTAATCAATCTCATTCTCTAAATTAAATAATTATCTTTAATTATTTAATTGCCTTATTTAACATTTCCCTCATTTTAAATAAAATAATTTATTTAAAATGGCCTCACATGGTTAACTATCACTTCTTTTAGTAAATAATCTTAAAATCAATTATTTACTATCACACTAAATCCATATTTTGAATTAATTTTAATTCGAAATGGTAATATTCTTCTATAAATCAAGTAATCGCTAAAATTCTTGATTTTTCAAATCTTATCTTCTTGTTCAAACTTGATCTTCTTGATTTTACTAATTTTCATCTCACTGTCACACTTATTCTCATTCCTTGATTTAATTTCTTAAATTAAATCTTGTCCACTCATTTTGAAATATTGACCTAACCCTAATTGTGAGTTGCCATTTTGAATCTTGACCATAGATTCTAGGGAAATTCTCAATCTTTAATCTCATCTAGCCATCAAAAATTACATTTTCTATAAAATGCCAATTTTTTCCTCATTTTTGACATCTTGAATCTCTTAACATCTTGTAATCTCTTGAATTCTTTGCTTTCTCTTGACATAGTAGCATTGTCTTATCTTGGTCATTTAGCTATTTAAATTTGCATGTAGGATTTATTTTCTCTTGCATAAGTATTTAAATCCTTCAACACTTGCTAAGGGCTAGTCCATAGTTTAAAATTGCTCATCAAGATCTGAGGGCACTTCGTTATTTCAGCAAACTAGAAGGTACAATGGAAGTCATCCATGGAGGATGAAGGATATGGGTGAGCTCGTTTCATTTATTCCTTTGTTATTTCCTTTGAATTTCATTGAATATTGTGGATTGATATATTATGCATGTAATTTGCTAACCTTTTCTATCTTGCAGGAAAATCCATAGTTACATTTGGTGAACCCGACATTTTAAAAAAAAAAATTGTAGGTTTTTGTATGGTTTTTTTTGTCATTTTGTAGGTACAGGTGTACAAAACAACGCATTTGATAGTTCATGCGATGCAATCGCTCTATTGCACTGCATATGCCATCTCAAGTGATGCAACTGCTCTGTAATGATGCAGTTGAATCTCTGAATGATGCAACTGACTTCCAAAGCCACATTTTCAAGACAACGAGCCGCAATCGACATATCACATCACATCCACCAGATGGAATGACACATTCATAGTAGAACACTGCATTCGCTCTTTTGCGCAAAACCGATGGGTAAAAATTTGTTTATGTTTTATCTTTTTCAGATTTCTTATGTCTTTTTACTTCTAGATTAAGGATTTTGAGTTACTAATATGTGGGTGACAACGTGTGACAAGCTAGAGTTTAACTTAATCTCATTGTTTTTTTTATTCAATTTAATCCAACAATTTTGTATTTCACTCATGGGTAAAATGAACTTTCACACTTTTGCATTGGTTTAAAAAGAACAATCATGCCTTCTCATTTAGTTTAAAATGAACTTTTTGACTATCTCACACTACAAATGGTTAAAATGAACCCCTGTTTGATAGCACTACAAACGGTTAAAATGAATGTGTGTTTGATGTGTCTTGTGATCTAGTAACAACCTTAGTAGTGTATATACAATTCTCTTGCGCCTTGTGCGATCTAGAGAATTAAAAACACTAATGAGCTAGTTACTCTATCACACCTTCATATTTTTTGGGGTTTAAAAAGAACAACCATGCAAGTGTGAGTGGAACATATTGCGTGTGCTCTCTCTTTTTATTTCAACAAAGATTGATTGAACTACAAATATGTTTGCTCTCTTTTGTTTACCTTAGAAACTGGGCCTACTTTGGTGGGAAAAAGTATTCACCCCAAAGCGACTCAAACCAGCAACAAAGCTTTTTAGCTGAGCTACTCCTGATCGGTATATAAATGTGAATCCTAAGGGAAATCCTAGGATTATGAGTGCAGATATGTTATACAGACCAAGTAGTACTCCCCAAAACCATATTGAGCTTAACCTCTTCCGACTGGAGTGCCTCCTAAATGGAGCTTAATCTTGTGCCCCATGTATGGCCACTCGAACGGGTGTCTGAACTAAAATCTTTGTATAGAGGCCAAAAACATTTCTATTCTTTGGTGCAGCAACGGTCATTACCAAGGCACCCACACTTGCATAGTTTTTAGTAGAGATTATCAGCCTACCATGGAATATTCATGGGGTTTGGAAGCTTGGTTTCGTTGAGAACTGAGTGCACTATAAGGGGGAGCCTGTGGGGCCAAGCTTCTGGATTCATCCACTAAGAATATGTGGTTGGAGTAAAATCCGTGTGGGATCCAAAAGAATACTATCCTTTCAGCCATAGGGATTTGTAAATGTTTTCTATGTGGTTTATTTTCAACATCATGTGTTTGTCAAGTTTATTCAAACAATAGGAATAAATGAACATCTACCTCAAAATCTAAAACAACACTACAAAACTAAAACAAATTTCTTGCAATCTGCCAAAAAATTTCCATAAATTACTTTATGTGACACATCTGCCATATTGAACCACAACTGCTTATTTCTGAGAAGCATCTACTTTATTGAGCCACAATCACCATTTGAAACACCACAATTGTCTGTCATATGCTGCATTTTCTAGCTCGAACAATGCAATTGATCTTTCAAACGACATTGGCCATTTGAAATGCCGCATTTGTCATTTTGTACAACATCAACTAAATATTGCAACGCATATGCCATATTGCAACACATTTTCTAGAATTTGAGACACATCTAACTACTATGCAACACATTTTCCTTCCTACAACATAATTGCTTCTTTTGAATGATGCATTTGCCTGTCAAACTCAAAAAACATTATTTCTGTTAGAAACTGAGGTTCAACATTTGCAAACAGATTTCCTGACATCTTTTTCCAGCAATGTCTGTCTGAAACAAAAAGACTTTTTCAAATTCATCCATATTTGCATTTTTATTTTGCATTTAGCTTATAATCCACCATCATCTTCAACATAGGAAAATTCTTAAGTCCTCAATTTTTCACACTTTGGGATAGGAAAACTTTCCTTATTTTGTCAAAAATTTGTCTCAAAAATACGTTGTCATTGGACCAAGTCAAAAACAAATCAATCCATAGTCATTTTTCTCTTGTGAGATGTTTCCAACTCATAAGTCTAGTGTGGAAATCTCACCTTGTCACCTTCTCATCTTATCAATTTCTCCTTCAAACAAGTCATTGATATTCCCAAAATTGAGACATTTCCAAAGCTTTGTATGGTTGAGTGTACCTCTCCTTAAGTGTAACACAATTGAGTGCATCCTAGAATCCTTTGCATTTTATTCTCTTTATTTTAGTTTCCTTTACATCATTGCACTCCTTATTCAAGAAAAGACCAAAAACATAGTCTTTGTTTCATTCCATCCACCATCATGTCTTTAAGTCACTATGACATGCTTGCTATTCGAATTGAATGCCAATTCATTAGTAATGGTCAAGCACAACTAACTAGGGACTTCAAAACACTATACCTCCAATCCAAGTCCAATTTTACAACCCCTAGTCCTCCATCCATCTATCCCTCTTACCAACAACCCATAAGTCATAGTCCTTTGTCCATTCCCCCTCCCTATCATGAATCCCTTAGCACAATCCATGACATTTCTACACAACAAACTTTCATTACCCACCCTAACCTTGACAAGGGAAATCAACCATCCATCAATCCTAGTCCTTCATACACTCATCCCTTCCAAATCTCCTCGTCATATCCTAATCCTTCATCCATGTCATATCCTAATCCTTCATCCATGTCCTATCCTAGTCCCACATTCAATCCTAGTCCTTTATCCATGTCCTATTCTAGTCCTTCATCTCATCCTAGTCCTTCATGCACGTCTTATCTTAGTCCTTTACCCACATCCAATCCTATTCCTTCATACCCTAACCCTTTCCAAGTATCCACATCCTATCCTAGTCCATCATACACCAATCCCTTCCAAAACACTCCATCTCTATATACATTTAATAAAGTTTAAGATACATGTCAAACAAAAAATCCAAAGCATGAAATCATAGCATCATCATCCTATCTAGATCAAAGTAGTCCATCTGACCCCATCTTTAAGTCCATTCAAGAATTCCTCCTAAACAATCATGGCATACCAAAGACACCTATCCTTGGTCAAGATTCCATCCACAACCATGTCATTCAAGATGAACCTACCCTTGTTCAAGACCCTATTTCCAATCATGTCATTCAAAATGAACCCATCTTTGATCAAGACACTACTTTGGAACAAGTTCCAAAATGATCCACTCCTTGACCTTTATGCCATTCATGATGAAACACTTGAAGATGACTCCATCCAAACTGCAAGTATTGACACTTCCAAAAATGAGACACTTGCCTCCATGGGACACATAGATGATCTTCCTATAGAACAAGAGGCTACTATTCTAGACATATTTGCAAATGATCAAGCTATAACTGAATTCAGTGGGTTCTATGAAAATGACCATGAAGATGGTTTTGACATCGAATAGGAAACACTGACTGAATCATTAGAGTCTGACATGTTAGATAGTTAGACCACCGATGTTAATCAAAAATCTATCTCAAATGACAATAAAGCTATGACATCTTATCAGCTAGGGTCATCTACGTTTGTTAGAGTAGTCTTTCTTATATATGAGACAATTCCAAGTAAAATTTTCTGACTAAATAATGATGGGCTAGCATCTTGCTTCCACAATAACAATTATCCCATCGCAAACATAATCTATCAGAACATGCATTATCAAGGAAAAGAACTAGGCCTACACAAGGAAGGAATTATTGAACCAATACAAGTTCAGGAAAATTACAGACATCAAGGTCTTGGCTACTCCTTAGTCAAAAAATCAAATGATGTTAGTGGTCCCTCTTTTATATTGGGGGAAAATTTATCTAATACAAATGTCAAAATGGGTGTCATGAGTAGTCCTTGTCATAATATTGTTGCCAACACCCCTTCCTTCCACACCCCAAACCATCATTCCCTCATGAATAAACCTTCCATTTGGAACCATCAAAAATCAAATGTCAAAGGCCATGGAATTAGACAAAAATTCAAGTGGACAAATGAAGCTAAAGTGGATCCCAAAAAAAAATGGATCAAGTCAAGAAAATAATGAATCAGGCAAAGACAATATGTCAAATCGAAAATTCAATCAAAATGTGGAGCCACAACACAAGAGGACTCCCACATATAATACATGTCCACCTCCTTCAAAATGGCCATCAAGCAAGACATATAAAAGTGTTCGTTCCAAACACTATCCCAATCCAAAATCCAATCTCCATCATCCATCACCCCAAGTTTGGAAAATAAAAATTGCTACATCCAAACATCCAAGCAAGCCTTCCACACCTATCACCATCTATCATAATCCTACATCTCACCTAAAGTCCAAAAATCCCAGTTCACAAATCTATCACATCTTGGCAGCAACTCTTTATCACAAGGACTCTCATGACATTCTATCACGATGTGCATATTCTGATAAGGCCAACTCTAGTATCAACAAGGATCACAATGGCATCAATCACCTGTATGCAAGCATTATCATCCCGACAAGGAAACTACTTCAGAAAGGTCATTATTGGCATGTCATGGCACCAATATATACATTGGCACCATCAAAGGATTCAACAAAGTCAATGGTCACCTAAAGTATCAAGATCATCTAGAAAATATAAAAATACAAAAAAAATGAAAAAATCAATTTATTTTTTTATCACCTTGATGAAAACCTAGCAAACAAGTGTCTTGGTGACACCAAAAAATTCAAAAAGTCAAGAAAATAGTAAAGAGAAAAAATTTGTCCAATAGTGAAAACCATTCTTATGGTGCTTTGGATAAGTACCATGATGAAAACCTGGCAAACAAGTGTCATGTGTAGAATAAATCATCTATGTGGACTATTACACTTGGGGGAAATTTGTCTTATCTCCCATACCCATCCCTTGGAATTTCTCATGACATTTCCATCTATCCCTCTAAACCATTTCATTCCCATCCATTTTCTCACCTACTTTGATCTTGACAAGGACTACAGTACATACATAAATCATGCTTTGGGGAAATTTTTTGACATGTCTATCCTTTGATCCTACGCTATTTATGAAATACCATGTTACCGCCTTCATAAAATTATCAATTCCCATACCTCAACAAAAAATAAATTATCCTTATACGACATAAGCCATCCATGTCTCCTATCTTTTACAGAAGCCATTTATTGTCCTTTTGTACCTATCACCCATCCTAGTCTCCCTTGTCAATGGTCTAAGATCCTCCGTCAGCCCACCTAGTCCTAACCAGGTCATTCCAAATGCAACAATCTCATAACCTAGCGCATTATCCAAAACATTCCTTGGCTTTGTCCCTGGACCTGCTGCAGACTTTTATCCTCTTCTCACATTTTTACCATCTTCATGTTGTTTTGGGATGTGTCCTTCCCACATCAAACATCATTATCATTGTCATCGTCACCTGTCTATTGGTATTTAGCTTCACTAGCAGCAAAATCAGGGTTGTCCTTGGATTCATGTGCATCGGCATCATTCATAGGCATTTGTCACAATTTTCACAAAACATCAAAAAGTCAGAAAAATCATAAAAAGTTTTGAAAAAAGTCATAAAATTAGAATAAGTCCTAAAAAAAGTCATAAAAAATAGAAAAAGTCTTGAAAAAAGACCTAAAAATTGAAAAATGTCCTAAAGGATATACAAAAATATCCAAATCAATGTCAAAATCCCAAAAAAGAGTCAAAGTCAGTCATATCTTGTCAAGTCCGGTGAGTCAGTCAGTCTTTGTCATTTGTCTAAACTACATTGTCTATGCACATTTTCTACGTAGGCAAGAATCATCTTTGAATCTCCGAGACATTAGGTCAGTCCTTTTAAGTTTGTCCAAATAAAATCTTGTCATTTGTCACAATCATCGCATTGGTCAAATAAGTCAGACTTAGTCAAACTCAGACACAGGATAGTCATTCGAATGTCAACATTCCAATCGTGACCTAATAGACAACATAAGACAATCAATCATACAGTCAAAATCAGTCAACTTGCCAAAATATTAGTCAAAATGTCAATCTCGTCAGTTTTTGGTCCTCTTCAAGATGTGTTCTTCTTGTATTTGGACCTCGTCAAAATTTCATTTGCCTTTTCAGGATGTTTCCTTCCTGACCTTGGGCACCGTCAAACTGTCAAACTGTCAAAACGGTCAAACTATCAAACAATTAATATTCGACAAACAAACATTGGCAATATAATTAAATGGCTATTAATTTTTAGCTATTTTGACTTATCTTTTTATTGACTTTTCTTTTGGTCATGTTACTAGCTACCTCAAGGATATCCCATGAAGGTTTTGAAGGTGCAATGATGTCTCATGGCCTATTTATTTTTCTTTGGCTGCTATCTATGGATTGTCTTGACAAAAAAATTGGGGCAACATGACCCTTAGTATGAATTAGGACATTCCTTGTCTATGATTGTATGTTTTGTAAGTGGATGACCTAACACACCTTGGTCTATGTCATACCATGGTGTTTGTTGTCCATTTGTGTCATTTTTACTGCCCAATGATGATTCGAGCAATTAGTACTTTGGCAAACGTTGAAGGATTCTAACATGCATTTATTTTTCCATATTAAATTGAATTTCCTTCCTCATAATAACCTCCACGTCTTCTATCCTACCATTCATCTTTTTCTCTCTAACATTTCTTCTAGACCGCATCATTATCATCCTTATCTATCTTTCCTATATACTTTTGTCTTTCATCTTCTAGTCCTTTCATCCATTTCGAGAGCCCACACATATTCTTGGAACCCAAATGTCCTCTCGAGCAGGCATACTGCTACCTCCTCCTCATCCTTCCTCATCCTCTTTACATTGGGGCATATTTTTGACTTAGTTTCTTTGTCACAATGCGATAAACTACATCATGACAAAGAGGGGCAAATGTAGAAACATAAAAATAATTTAATTAATTCATGTCTTTTATTCCTCCTAACTATTTAAATAAATAAATTACATTTATTATTTAAATACGTCGCTAATTACTTATGTCACTCTATAATTAAATAAATTTCTAAATTTATTTAATTATTTTTAATTCATTACTTCTTCCTGATTATTTAAATAAATAAATTTTATTTATTTATTTAATACGTCATTAATTATTTATGTCTTCTCATAATTAAACAAATTCCTATTATTTATTTAATTATTATCCTCTCCAACTTTCTTTCTAATTTTAAATAAAATCATTTATTTAAAATTACCCACTTTCTAATTTTCCTCCACAATTAAATAATTTTAATTATTTAATTGTCTTATTGATTTTCTTTCTAAATTTAAATAAAAGCATTTTATTTAAATTGGTAATTTCTCTCTTTCCAAGTAAATAATTTTAAATTATTATTATTTACTATCACATGAATTCACCATTTTGGAATTAATTTAAAATATTAATTTCAAAATAGCATTTATCTCCACAAATTAAGTTATTTCTAAAATTACTTGATTTTCTAACTCATCCTTTTCCACTTACTAATTCTTATCTCACTGTCACAACTATTCTCTTTCCTTGATTTAATTTCTTCAATTAAATCTCATCCACTCAATTTTATTTTCACCCTAAAGTTTCCCTAATCCTAATTAAGAGATTGTTATTTTGAATCCTAACCACAGATTCTAGGGTATTTCTTAATCTTTAATCTCATTTGTCCATCCAAAATTGCATTTTCTATAAAATGACAATTTTGTCCTCATTTTGACATCTCTTAATTTTATTTGTTAATTTTATCTCTTAGCATCTACAATCTACACTTCTTCTTCTTCTTCTATATATTGTCTTCATCTTCATCATTTTGCTAGCTATTATGCTTGTAGAATTTGGTTTTTACTTGCATAACTATTTAAGAATCCTTCAACACTTGCTTAAGACTAGTCCATAGTTTAGAGTTGCTCATCAAAATCTGAGGGCAACTTCATTATTTCAGCAAACTAGAAGGTACAATCGAAGTCAACCATGGAGGTGAAGGACTTGGGTGAGCTCATTTCATTTATTCCTATGCTTTTCATTGTTTATTGTGGATTTATGTGCTTGCATTAAGATTTACTAACATTCCTCCATTGATTTCAATAAAGAGAGAGCACATAATGTTGGCAATGATTGTTCCAAGTATTTGTTTACATCAATTTTCTTTAACCTAGCAGCATCTCATTTATCTTATTTGTTGCATAATTACTTATATTTTTTTCATTTAATATTCATGTACATTAATTTATATATATTACAGTAAAATTGTTATAATAATTATCCAATGTTTATGTTCATTCAACTAGGTAAGTACCAAGTTAAAGATATGAATGTATATATCGAGCCTCTTATCGACGAGTTATTAAAGTTGTGGAATGGCGTCACTATGTATGATGTCTCTAGACCAATAGGACAAAGACAATTTCAATTCCATGCAATGCTTGTATGGACAATTTATGATGCCCCAAGGCTAACACATTTTTATGGTATGTTATAACATTTGACTGCACTTTAATGATATTGAATTTTATGAAGTAGATATCATGCATGTTTTTTAAATAATCTATTCATTATATATAATTATAAAAATTGACATATTTAATCCAATTATATATGATCTTGCAGGTCTTCAAACAAAGGGAAAATTTGCACATCCAATTTGTGGTTCAAAGATGAAATCTCATCGTTTAACAAGTTTAGGAAAGCAGGTGTTCGATGAGTATAGACACTTCATAGAAATCATAAGTATCGAACTACTTAAAAACATCTTTTTGATGAGAAAAAAGAGACTACATCAAAACCACGAATAAGGACACCTCGCCTATGGAAGTTGGAATATAATAAAATTAATCATCAAGGTTATACATCGGATCAAATTTTTTATCTATCATATATGATATGTTTGGAATTTATATTTTTATATTGTGTTTTGTTTACTCATGTTGTAATTGAAAATGATGGTCATTATTAATTTGTTTAACTTATATGCTTCATGAAGGTGGTCAAGGCATTAATGGTCGACTTCCATAGGGACTGACAAGTTATCCTAGACAATTTAGTAGGTTTCTCTACAATGAGTAGCTACAAATTATGCATTTGTTTGATACAATGCATATCAGAAAGAATATAACAAAAACATTATGGAAAATATTGGATAAAAAGAATGACAAAGAAAAAATAGTCAAAAAATTTAGTGACATTCAGGAAGCCAATCATGATGTAACGCCCCGCCACGCAACCCTAGAGGAAGTTACAATTAACTACTTAAACGAACTAATTTTTTTTTTGTTTAAGTACAATTAATAAGCAAGTTCACTAACTAAAGTCAACAACCTCTAAGGTTACAAGATAGAGGTTATATAGAACCTCAACAAAAACATGAATTTAAACCATGCCAATTATTTAATTAATAAATAAACACATACATTCCAATTAAGATAATTTACATCAAGCATAAGAGATAACTTTCAATTTCATTATTCAAAAATAAACAATAAGGTTACAACACTCATTCCCCGAATGAGGCAAGTCCAATTAAATAAGATTACAATTACAACTTCCACCTCGATAGCAAATGAGGGGTAATAAATCAAAAGATCAACTGAACTAAATAAGGTATGAAAGTAACTGGATCATACGAGCTCTCCAACTGGAAGTCTCATCCACACAATCAAGAAGGAAAACCGAATGGAGTAAGGTGCACATTCCACCCAACCAAGTGGAACCCAAAGGTCCACCCCCCATGTTAGGAGATAGTAACTAGGATTTCTATCCAAGAATAGCTACCACAAGACATAGGCTAACACAACCGAACGAAAATAAATACAATTACATCACTTAACACAATGGTTACAATGCTTCTAGAATTACATATTCAACTGCATCACTGATGCGAACATACTGTTGACTTAGGAGAAGTGTCATCACAATGTTACATAGGTTATCCTAGTGATTCTTCCTAGGCCTCGGCCCCAACTCGGGTTATTTTGGTAACCTCTAATGACTTCTGACCCCTCATGTAATCCAATGCAGAATCAGTTATCTTTCATAGAGACAAGATAACAATCTTGCCATTCTAGGCCTTCTCATCTCAACCCAAGTCTTAACAAGCCCTTGCATTCATGAGCGAGGCATAATTATCTTATTAAGTGTTTGATACTACGTGATACTCTAATCAATTAATTAAGTTATCAAGTTGGATTAACTAACTTGTAATGAGTTATACTGGCACCACTTTGTGTGTCGGCCCTCGTCACAAGCCACTCCTCTAAGACGACACGTGGAACAACTCCATAACCCAAGGGTACACAAGTGTGACATAAGGATATCACATCCCTAACCATAACATACAGTCAACACATTCCCGTTCGTGATAACCGGGTAACAAACTAGTTACAGTTAAATGCACTACCCAAGGCAATCCAAAGGTTGACCAACACATTACGATAACCCACGAAATAGAAAAACCCATCTGGAAGACTTGTCAAATTCTATGTCCCAAATTTCCCAAACGATAACAAGAACAGTTCAAAATTAAGACGAGAATTAAATCTACTTTGGATTCACTAAACCCATTTTCCACATTATCATTCAACAATTCATTGCATTAAATAAATTGAATTAAATTCGTCATTTCAAATAAGAGAGAAATTAATACTAAATAACTTAATTTCCCTACTGACATTTAATTAATGATAAATTAACCAGATAATCAAATAAGACAAAAATTCAACGAAGTAAAAAATAATAATTATTGTCTCTTTATTAATTGTAACAATTTAAAAACAATCAACTTGATGAAAACACATTGTTTATAATATCAAAAAAACTAATTTCCCCTATAAAATACGTTTTAAAATAAAACGGCGATTAAATTAACCTCAACATGCTTTCAACTTTCCCAAAATGACTAAAAACATACCTTAAAAAAAAACAGATATCTAATATACATAAATATCCATTTAATTAAGATAACTAATTATCCATATAATATTAAAATATTATCCCACATAATATTAATCATTAATATTATTATAAAATAATAACATTATCTATTTAATATAATAATAAAGTAAATATTAATATATATATTTTAATATTATAATATGATAATAGAAATAATATATATTATAACATTATAATAATAATTAATATTTAAAATATTACTTATTTATTTTTTAAAACAAAACTCATTCGTGCCTCGGGTATAATAAAACAATGAAAAGAACAAAAAAAACCAACGGTTTAAAATCCAACACTGGGTATATTTTTTTTATTTTAAAATTGCCAGTATAACCCTACAAAGGAAAAATAATATAAAAAATATATATAAGTATATGTATATATATATGTATATATATGCATATATTTTCATTTACCCAAATTGAAATTTCAAATAAATTGAAGAACAAAATTGAAATAATAATTTACACTCAAGAATTCATTTCAATTTTGAAGCAATCTTTTTCAAATAGAGGTGTTCTCCAAATTTTGAAAACAAGAATCCAATTGGGTTTGTCAAAAGAGAAGATTTCAAATGATTTTCATCAACACATATACCATTAAAATCTCAAAAGCAACTAATTTCAAAGATATGAACCTAGTTTTTTGAGTTTGAGAGAGAAGATCCAGATGGTGCCTTGATTCCACTTCAACTCCACAGATTTCTATAGCTTCAATCCAAATCCCACCAAATGCAAAAATTCTTCCTCTTTATATTTCAATCTTTTTCAAAACTTCATGCTCCAAACTTGTGAAGAAAAATTCAATAATAAAGAAAATTCTCCAAAAAAATCCCTACAACCACCCTCATCAATTTACCAAAACAAAATAGCAAATATCTTCTTCTTTTTTTCAATTTTTTTTTTAATTCAAATTTCCTAAAATGAACTTTAAAACATTTTCTTTAATTTTCATTTTCAACCAATATAACAATAACTTCAAAATGAAAACTTAACTTATCTCAAAAACATAAATTTAATTAATTAATAAAATAGATTTAATCAACGATTAAATTATTTATTAATTAAATTAAATTAATAATAAAATAAATTACATTCCAACATAAACCAGATAAAGTTAAGTGACAGCTCAACTACCAAAGCATATATTTTAACCTTTATCAAATTTGCAATATAAATTGAAATCAAAGCCAGATGACAACATTAAGGCAACTTAACCCGACTAACACCTGACAACACACTATGACTAGGGTGACGACTTGGCACGGAAAACCTAGCTACTATCTCCCAATCAAATTTTGTTGGGCAATGGACATGCTCAAACCTGTGAAATCAAGTGAAGTCGATGTCCTACACCTGTCAACTTGTGAACAAAGAGTATATCCACATGCAATAATATGTCATAAATAAGGCACACCATGAAGAGGAGATCACGGAATCATAGGGCGCTTGCAAGCGAGTGATACGATACCGTCCTCTTCACCAATACTATAGTACTAACTGATGCATCTAACATAGCACCATAACCAAAAGCATAGAGCATCATAAATTTGAATATCCACTTATGCTAATTCAAAACATGCCATAATAATAACATCAAAATATAGTATCATTACATCAAGATACATCACAATAAAATAGTGATTAATTGAAACTAGGCACATAGTCAAAGTACAATAGAAGCTAAAGCATAAAAGGGAAAATAACATCGTTCACAGAACAGAGAAAAATGGGGGGGATATTACATCCTCCCCCCCTAGGGTTAGGCTTACTCCTGGAAGCCTGCGAACAAATAGGGATAAAGCTCCCTCATTCTAGCTACATTTTCCCACGTAGATGATGTGTCATCCCTAAGATCCCATTGGATCCTAACCTGATCAATATCTCACCTTCGAAGAGTGAGCGTTCTACGCTCCATGACGGCCATGGGCTCCAAAGCCAGCTGCCCATCCTCTACTTGCAATGCATTCCAATCAAGGACATGAGAAATGTTTGGATGGTACAGTTGAAGAACTGAAACATGAAACACATCGTGAATGCGCAAGAGACTGGGTGGTAAAGAAAGACAATAAGCAACTGGACCAATCTTCTCAAGTATCTCGAAAGGTCTGACAAAGCGAGGTGCCAACTTAGAGCCCTTCCCATAATAGATGGGACTCTTTAACAGATGCACCTGCAAGAAGACTCTATCGCCTACAACAAACTGACGATCCACTCTATATGCATCCGCATACTTCTTCTGCCTGTCCTGCGCTGCCACCAAGTGCTCTCTAATCCTATCCACCTGCTACTCCATATCTTGCAACATCTCAGGACCCAACACTATCCTATCCTCCAGTCGATCCCAACTTAAGGGAGTACGACATGGTCTCCCATACAATTCATGGAATTGAGGCATGCCAATAGAACTCTGGAACCCATTATTATAGGAAAACTCTACCAAATAGAGATAATCCTCCCATCGTGTCTGCTGGTCCATCACATACGTACACAACATATCCTCAAGGTTCTGATTGACCCTCTCAGTTTGTCCATTTGTCTTTGGATTATAAGTTGAACTGAAGTTCAACTGTGTCCCCATCGCATGCTGTAATGATGTCCAAAGAGCTGAGGTAAACACTGGATCCCTGTCATAAATAATTCAACGTGGAATGCCATGTAACCTCACTATGTCCTCCATGAACACTCTAGCTATGGACGATGCGGTATAAGATGAGCACATAGGTGAGAAGTGTGTCACCTTCGTCAACCTATCAACTGTCACCATAATCGCATCATGCCATCTTGAAGAGTTGGGTAAACCAACAATGAAATCCAATGAGATTATATCCCAATTCCACTCTGGTACTAAATGCGGTTGCAAGAGTCCTGTTGGATGCTGGTGTTCAGCCTTAACTCGCTGACACTCTAGACATCATGACACATAATCCGCGATGTCACACTTCATCCCTGGCCAAAAATACAATTGACGCAAATCTACATGCATCTTCTTCACCCTAGGATGGGTTAAATAAGGTGCACAATGTGCCCCAGTCATGACCAAGGTACAAAGACCAATCTGATGAAGGAACGTATATGCGTCCCATGTGTCTCAATATCTCATTTGAATCTAGAGAATATTCTGAATGTTTGCCCTCAAGAGGTCTACCTGCCTCTATCACAGTCCTAACATCTTGGTACCAACTATCTGTTGGAAGGGCAGAAAGAATCTGACTCTGCAAATCCACAACTAGAGTCAACTTGGATATCTCATGTCTCTATCTACTTAGTGCATCCGCTACGAAATTCTCCTTCCCCGGGATATACTTCACCTCGAAGTCATACTCACAGAGAAACTTCATCCAACACCTCTACCTAGCATTAAGGCTGGGTTGCGTGAAGATATACTGAAGACTCATGTGATCACTGTGTAGCTCAAACCTATGGCCAAGAAGGAAACGCCTCCATCTCATCAATACATGCACAACTGTCGCTAACTCAAGATCATGTGTGGGGTAGTTCAACTCATGATCCTTAAGTTTTTGTGACTCATATGCAATGACTCAACCTTCCTGCATCAATACTGCACCTAAACCCTCCAAGGACGCATTGGTACAAACTACAAAGTCCCCAGTCAGATCTGGTATAGCTAGTATCGGTGCACTAGTCAACTTCTCCTTTAGATTCTGAAATGTTGCCTCACACTTCTCTGACCACTCAAACCTCTTCCCTTTCCTCTAAAGGGTAGTGATAGGATAACCTTGGTTGTCGCCCACAAAAGGATATAAAAGTCACAGAAAATTCTAACCTAGGAATTGAACATTCCAGTAGGTGACTAACATCTTCTCATGGTCGTTCATTTACTTTTCAAACCAAGGAACGTATACTTGAAATGGAGTGGCACTGTATGTGCACTAAGAACCAATTTTAGCCACAACCTATTAGAAATAAATGCTTGAAAGGAATTCTAACTATGATGCAGGAATGTGAAACAAAGTCTTACTAACTTAAGCATCACTTAACTAAAGTAGGAATCGTAATAACCGTTACTGGAAAAACAAACCATGAACTGGCCTTATGCTGTAGGAACAGACATAGGGATGGATTCCTTATGCTACAGGAATAGTTTAAGACTAAGTTTGCATTAAAACTTATTGGAATGAAATTCTAATAGATAAACAATAGGAAGTAAACAACTAACTACAGATACTTACTAAGTGGGTCCCCTTAGCAAGCATCGACCATTTTAAACAAGAGCTGAACTCAAAACGTCATTGGCTTTTTATTCATGAACTCAAAATCACATACATGGTTGTTCTGCTTGTAAGAAAACTTTAACACAAATCTCTACTTTTCATTATAACAATAACCTTAATACACTCTGTTCTATCTCTACTCTCTAGTCTAATCTCTTCTCCATCATCTCGTTGACTCACGCAGGAGGAACATTTATTTAAAGAGAAATAGCTAACTAACTAATTAACAGAGAAAGACGCAGATATAAATGCCGCCTAAGACTGAGGAACATATTTCATAAACAAATCTATCTACTCAACAGATTCAGAGGAAATCTAAAACTCCACTCTTCCTAGATTGATGATCCATTCGGTTTCTTCCCAATGACCCGGACAAAGAATCCTTGCTTGAAACAACTCCTTCGATGGTGTGCTGGAAATAGCTTTTCCTGCAAGACCATGTTTTGTTGTGCATTGACTCGTTCATACCAGCTTTAACAACCTGTAGAACACATGGCAAAAGAGGCAAAAGAAGGCATGCACTCATAATAACATGATACTCCTCATTAATCACACGCATCAAATTCATCTTACTTATCCAAAAACTACATATATCGTATCAGTCAATTGGAAAGTCAAAATAAGGTAATGATCATAGACATACTAAGATATTTAGGCTGCAAGAATATAGGAATGCTTGCCATAGAATACTACCCATTAACATGAAAATTTTATAACCATAGAGTTTAAAACATCCATAAAAAAGAGTAAGGGTTTTTTTAAAACTTATAACATGATATCCATATTATAAACATATTATGGGCTCATAATTTTCCCCCTACTTTAGCTAATGCTGGTCCTCCAGCATTAATCTTCTTGGTTGTGTCCCTGAAATCTATAGGAGTCACATGGCCCTGTAGTGCAATCCCAAACCTGTAGTAGAAACCCCTGCAATTCTGCCATCTTTCATATTTATGAGCTTCTATGTCCTCATTGATATCTGTGGTCTGATAAGAATACAGTGGCTACATCAAAGCAGGAGGTCTAAATGTTAGTGGCAACCACAATTCAAATCTTTCCTGAAGACCTAACTTCATATATCTTTTTGATCTCCTGACGGCTGCTCTTAAATTTAAGGGACTATGGGGCTCAGACTTCCTTAAACCAATGGTTATCTTTTCCCATCTTGTTTTACTTCTGGAGGATGAAAGCTTCTAGAACGAATATGGTTGGCTTTTAAAATCGTCATAAACCTGTTTCCTAAGATCAAATATCCTTATCCTTGCTGCAGGATAATAAAATCCATATCCAACAGAAAACCAGGCCCTCAAAAATGTTTGGGGGTCTGAGCTTTCTGATCTAAGGGGAATAGGTTTTTTCCGATCAGCTTCCTCATAGTCCTCAAATTTTTTCCCATAATTAATTTCATTTGCTGCCCAGGACATAAGTGATCTCAAATGTATGTCACCTATAAAAAGAATTGGATTCCACTCAGTTTCACAAGGGATTAATAAACCATGTAAATAAAACTCACACATAGAATTCTTTAGCCAATTAGGTGCTATTTGATAAGCATCATAGAATTCTTTATCAAAATTAGGAACATGGTTAAGGTTTTTAGAAATCCTCATTAACTGGAACTACTGAAACTGCTCTTTGAGGCACATTGCATATACTCTAGGTGGTGGCCTACATTCCATGATTTTCATTCATCTTTTCCTTTACCTCCTGGATTTCCTGTTTCTGATTTTCAATCTCTTTCTTCAACTTCTTCTTTTCTTCCTCCCACAGACTCTGTTGCATTTGAGTTTTAGCCAGATGGAAGAAACTCAAGGTCTGAAGTGTCACAGGCTTCCAGATTATCTGAAGGTATTCTAAGTATTCAATTAGCAACGTTCTTTTATACACAACCAATGCTTGACATGTTTCAAAGGGCAATGGAATTGCATTGGATGTCTCAGGCTGCTCAAATTGCTCATGTTCTTGCTGCAAGACAAACTCATGTTGTTGGTCAGGAAGGGACTGTGTTTCCTCATAAATTCTTTCAACTGCATCAACCAAGTCATCAAGACTCGGCATTCTCCCTTCATTATTACAACCTTGTTGTTCTTCCCCAACTTCCTCTGTTTCATCTTGTATATCATCAAGAATTTATGAGGGGCTGAGTGGAAAATTATTAGATATACTCTGAGAATTCTCATGAATGAGTTCCTCGGATTCCTTTGAAATGACTATTATTTCAAGTCGGGTAGAAGAGGTTGGGGTAATTTGACTTCGTTTTCTTGCTGAAGTTATCCTAGGTAATGTAGTTGATGAAGGAGGTTCATTGGCAGCTTTTCTCTTCCCAGCTTGCTTGGGGGTTTGAGAATCAATAGGAGAGGATGATGAAACTATGGTGACATCAGGTGTTACTGTAGGAGAAAGCCGGGTAGCTCATTTTTGCTTCTTTTTTTGAGGGTTTTCTTCTGGGGTATGCCCAATGCTAGATGGTTCGCCTATCTTTATTTTCCCTTTTCCGTTCCTTGTAGCAGACCTGGTTTTAACTTGGGTAGAGGGCTTAGTTATAGCGGCTGTAGGACTAGGTGCTATAGGAGAAACAAGGGATTCTTGCTCAGCTTCTCTACTCGAAGACTCTACTCTCTTTCTCTTTTTCTTGGGTTGTGTAGGCAGTGTTCTAGGAGGTTTAGGAGGTTGCAGTCCTTTTTGGGCAACAAATTCTTGCCAGGAAAGGGGTGATACGTCCCTCAGGGAACGCTCAGTCATTAATTTAATAAGGGCATGATGGGAGATTGAATTGTCTTTTCCCTTCTGAGTTTCATAGGCACTACGCTCCAAAATATTTAACAAGAAATTCAGGACGTTGATAGCTAACCCATGCCTTATATGAATTAACAATTTAAAATGGTAGGAATACAAATAAAAAAACCGTCCTTCATAAGTTAAGTACCTTATTATAAAGGAGGCATATTCTAAATATGGATAAGGCAGTGACACCCTTTTGCACCCTTGCTTTGAAACCTCCAAGGGTCCATCAGTTGGCAATGTGAATTTTGCCCTGGCAGAGACGACATCCCTTCCTGAAGGAAAGTTTTCTCCAGCTGCAGGAAGCCCTATTATCTCAGTAATTCGTTCCTCACTGACTACTACTGCTAAATCCCATACTATAGCCTCTCCCTCAGAAAGAGTTCTTAAAAATTCACCAGTAGCTTCCTCATCAAAGGAATCAATACTCAAAAAGTAATTCAACCATTTGCACATACTAAATGCCTGAACTATTTGAGGGTCTTGTGTTAAGGCCTTATGAGCCACTGGTTCATGTCGTACTAGATGACCACCCATATTCACAACCATTTCTACTAAAACCCTGAATCTCAACCTCTTCTAGATATTTGAAAAATATTTTTCTCTGCTCTGCTTCTTTCTTTTCGGCTTCTTTACCTTTTTACTTTAACAGAAATGATATAAAATACAATTGCATGCAATGATTTTTAGGAACTACTTAATTAAGCAGTTAACTTGCTGATCTGGGAAAAGCATGCATTCATTTGGTGGCATGTACAATAAAAATTTTCTTTACTAGACATGGCAATAGCAAAAGGAAAGAATTTGAAACAAATTATCCCCGCCCCCTACTTAAGATTTGACATGTGTCCACACATGTGTGAAAGGATAGACGAGGAAGTTGCAGTAATGACTGGTAGACATATTGTAATAAATGAATAAATAAAATGAATGAATGATGTGACAAATAAAAATAATATCGCATACCTTATAATTAATGCCCATGGATGTTGGGGGATATCATAGCACAACCGAAAATGACTGCTTGAAAAGAAACCATAAATGAAGGTGGTACAGCAGATGGATGACGTGGATGGGTGACATAGAAAAGAAAAATGGAATGAGTGAATGATGGTGATGGATGGTGAAGGAGAAAGTGGCTTTCGTAAAAAGAAAACCTTTATTATGGACGTACAACATACTTTCAAAGAGATGTTGCAGAAAGAAGACCGAAGCCTTTTGCTGCATGAAGGTCAGTGGCTGCAGGGGAAACAAACTATTTTATGAATTGTTCTTTTGATGTAGGCTTATAGTATAACCGAAGACAGTGTCCATTAACCAACAATTTGAATCGAACAGGATCAATTGTTGCCAACTGAACCGAACCATTATCAAATATATTTTCAATTTCATATGGACCAAGCCACCTTGTTGTAAGCTTACCTTGATTCTCTTTATACCCAGAGTCGTAAAGTAGGGCCCAATCACCAATGGAAAAATGTTTTGTGCAGATATTGTGGTCATGCCATTTCTTCCTTTGCTGTTGTATTGCTTTTGTATGTTGCAGGGCAGCCTTCCACATTTCATCTAATGCATTCAACTAGAGGAGGCGTTCCTTTTGAGCTTCAAAAAGATCAATGTGTAATTGAAGAGCAGTCCTCAAAGTTTTATGTTCAAACTCAATTGGCAACATGGCAGTTTTTCCATAAAGTAACTCAAAAAGGATAAAACTTGTAGTTGTTTTCCATTTTGTTCTATAAGCCCAGACTACTTCTAGAAGATGACTGCTCCAGTCTTTCTTGTGTAACTAGACTATTTTTGTAAGGATGGCCTCCAGTTCTTTGTTAGTTACCTTTGTCTAACCATTTGCTTGAGGGTGATAAGGGCTTGATTTTCTGTGTCTAATCTTATAGTCATTCATCAATGCAGTGATCAGGTTTGAAGTGTATTGAGCTCCCTGATCAGTAACAAGTTCTCTCGGGACTCCAAATCTGGTAAAAATTTATTCATAAAGGAACTCAGCTACCTTGTTGTCACGTGCATGTGTCATTGCCTTCACTTCCACCCATTTTGTCACATAATCAGTGCAAACTAAAATGTAGGATTTTCCGTTGGATGGAGGATCAATTGGCCCAACAAAATCCATTCCTCACTTATCAAAGGGAGTAACCACCACTTGTGGATATAAGGGCATTTCATCAGACTTCGTTGGTCTCCCCATTTTCTGACATCTATCACATTTTCTTGTGTAGGCCACAACATCCTTATGTAGTGTGGGCCAATAGTACCCTATATTAAGCACTTTCATTGATGTTCTTTTAGATGCAAAGTTCCCACCACATGGCTCATCATGACAAGCATGTAGAATGTCATATGTCTCATCTTATCTAACACACCTTCGCATGACTTGGTTAGGCCCTGTATAAAATAAATAGTCTGCAATCCATGAAAAGTTAAAACTTTTCTCAATCAATAGCCTCCTATCTTTTGGTGAGAAGTGAACTGGTATTTTGCTGGCTGCTAAGTAATTTGAAATATCTGCATACCATGGAGTTCTAGCAGCAACAGAAAATAGATGTTCATAGGGAAAGCTATCATCAATTATTTCAGATGTGGCAAGTGTAGCTGTTTGAAGTCTTGACAAAAAATCAGCCACCACATTTGCCTTGACTGGCTTGTCAATAACTGTGATGTCAAATTTTTGCAACAATAATAGCCACCTTGCTAATCTACCAGATATGGTAGGTTTATTCATAAGGTACCTTATTGCTGCATGGTCTATATGAACAAATATTTGGTAACCAATGACATAATGCCGAAACTTGTTCAAAGCATACACAACTGCTAGCAATTCTTTTTTTGTGACAGTATAGTTTAATTCTGGTCCTTGAAGATTTTTGTTGATGAAATAGATGACATGCTCTATGGAATTCTCCTTCTGTCCTAACACTGCCCCTATGGCATAATCAGAAGCATCAGTATGTATATGAAAGGGCAAACTCCACTTCGGTCCTTGAAGAATAGGTGCTTTAGTAAGTAAGTCTTTAAGCTGTAGGAAAGATTTGTCACAGGCCTCAGTCCAATGAAATTTGGAATCCTTGGTCAATAAGGCATACAATGGACTGGCTATTTTGCTGAAATCTTTGATGAACCTTCTATAATATCTAGCATGTCCTAAGAAGCTTCTAACATCCTTTTGTTTGATAGGTGGTGGCAAGGTTAGAATAACTTCTATTTTTGCAGGATCAACCTGAATTCCAGCTGGAGAGATATGATGGCCTAAAACAATTCCCTCTTGCATCATCATAAAACACTTATCACTATTTAAAGACAAATTATGCTCCTCACATCTTTTCGAAACTTTCTCCAAATTTGATAATTCTTCTTCATAAGTTACTCCATAAGTGGTGAAGTCATCCATGTAGATCTCCATAGAATCATGAGAGATGTTAGCAAAAATACTAATCACCGCCCTTTGAAATGTTGCAGGGGCGTTACATAGGCCAAAAGGTAGGATAGAGTAAGCAAAAGTCCCCCATGGACAAGTAAAGGTTGTTTTATCCTGATCCCCAGGGGCAATTTTAATTTGATTATACCCACTATATCCATCTAAAAATGAGAAATACTTTTTACCAGACCATGAGTCTAATACTTGATCAACAAATGGAAGTGGAAAGTGATCCTTTTTAGTTGCAGTATTTAGCTCCCTATAATCTACACAAACACGCCACTTCACACCTTTTTTAGGAACAATCACCAATGGAGATACCCATTGACTATTTGAAATAGGGTAGATGAAACCAACATCAAGCAATTTTTGGAGCTCATTTTTAACTATTTCCCTGAGTGTTGGGTTTATCCTTCTTTGAGGCTATCTAACAGGTGAACAATCTTCCTTAATGTAGATCCTACGAGTACAAATCTAAGGATCTATTCCCTTCATATCCCCATAGTCCCATGCAAAATCATTGTGTTGATCTTGCAACATTGTGATCAGGGAAGTTTGTTGAGCTTTAGGTAGCTGATTGTTGATATTCAGATAATGGCCTAGAGACAGCTCAATTTGTTTGGTGAGATCATTCATGGAATCAACTGACAAAGGTGGTGTCTGTATTTCTTGTGGAAGCAAATGTTGAAAAACTACAGGAGTTTTAAATGGCAAGCTCTCAGGACTCAATTGCTGGAGGAAAGATTGTTGAGGACAATTATTGGGTTCAGATGGGTTACTCATATCACAATTTGACTACAAAATATGGAAAAGCAAGTCATCTTCACTTTGAAGTTGGGAAAATGGATTAGTTTTCAGCATCATTAACTGGGCCAATGAGTTGACATCTTCTATTTCTTCTCCTAAGTCTGACCAAATTGGTTTAGACAAGTCTGTCTGAGGCTGGGCAGGTGGGTATAAAGCCAATTTTTTTGTTGACTAACCATCAGAGATTGTCATGTCTCCTGAATGGCATCCTATAAAGGCATCAGTTGTGGCTAACCATGGTCTACCTAGGATGATAGGATATCCCCTCAAAGTTGCCTTAGTGGAAAATATGGTAAAATCAATGGGGTATTCCCATGATTTAAGATTGACAATTATATCTTCCACCAGGCTGTCAGGTGTTATAGTGGAACTGTTAGCAAGCTACAGGACGGTAGGTGCAGACCTAATGGTTAGGATATTCAAATACTCCATAGTATGTTTGGTCATTACATTAATGGTTGCACCTAGGTCAATCAAAACATTCTTTACCATCTAACCATTAATATTGACTTGTACCATAGGACTTCCAGGGTCAGCATATTTTGGCATGACTACCTTCTCTAACATAATATCTGCTAATTTTCCAAGAACATGGATAGTTGGGGATCTTTTTTCTTTCTTCCAGGTTTCTTCAAACAGGCCTCCTTAATGGCTTTTCCATAAATTGGGACATCTTTTATGGCTTGAAAGAGGGGAATTTGAATATGTGCATTCTTTAGTTGATCCAAAATATCAAAGGTAGGCTCTTCCATCGACTTGGGTGTAGTGTCTTGCAATCTCTGAGGAAAAGGTGGTTTTATTGGATACTGTAGGACAAGATCCTTAGAGGTATTTTCCGATATAGGTATCTATTCTGCAGGACCAGACAATTTTTCAACAGAGGAAGGATCTTGTATTTCAGTAATTAATGGTGGCTGTGGAGCAGGTAAGGTGGTTCCAGACCTGAGATGGATATCATTAATATTCAAGGCATAGACTAGATACTGATTAGCTTTTGCAAAATACATAGGCTGCTATTGCTGCTGCTTATTATTAGGGTTTGGTAATGGCTGAGCAGGCATAGGCATTGGTTTTGGAGGGCCAGTATTTGCAAGAGATGCAGCAGGAGGTGGCATAAGAGCCGAAGGTTGTGGCTGTTGTGGATATAAGAATCCAGGGGATTGGTTCTACCATTGTTGAAAGCTTCTCCACTGAGGATTCTGCTGCCAGTTACCTTGGGGTGGAGCCCATTGTCCTTGTGGGTGTTGCCAACCTCTTTGAGGAGATTGCCATTGTGAATTTGGATAGCTAGGCCATTGTGGCTAAGAGGTATTCCATGATGGTGATGGGCCATATGTAGGTTGCCATTGGTTACTATAATTAGAGTAAGGATTACCAAAAGTTAGAGGGTCTTGAGGCATACCTTGTCTTTGAGCCCATGGATGCCTTTGTGCAACGTAGAATACTTGGTCATCATCACCTTCTACTGCCTTAAAGTCAGTAGGTAACTGTTAAGCCTCCATATTAGCCACCATCTTACATCTGCAGTCATGCTTCTTTTGTCGACAATGTGGATAGAACTCGGCCAAGATTGCTTCAGCTTCCTCATGTTTCTTTCGAGCTTGCATAGTATCCAACTGTGTAGCCATATTATTTATGATATCATGCTTGAAATCAGACAGCAAATTTGAAATCTCCATCCATGAAACTCCATTATTAGAAGATTTTCCCATTGTGGCTTGATGACCTCTTCCCTTCTTGACACTTGCTCTAGAGTAATTGCAACATATGCCTTTAATATCATCCCAAGGCACTTGGGTTATATCTCCTCCTCCCATTAGATCCAGAGCATCAATACAGGAATCATTGATTCCCCTTAGAAAAAGTAATTTATGAGATTCTTCATTGAGAGTATGGTCTGAATTCTTCTTCAAGAAAAACAAAAACCTTGAGACATAGTCTTCCAAGCTTTCATCCTCCTTCTGCTGAATTCGGAATATATCATCACCCTTATTACCACTCTTGCAATGTTCCTTATATTTCTCAAGAAACTTATTTTGCATGAGTGCCCAACTATCAACAGCATTCCTCCCCAAACTCATGAACCATCTTAAAGCACCTTCCTTCAAAGTAGTAGGAAACAACTTCAGCTTATGAGCATCTATGGTATAATCATAACTTCGACAGAGGATGTCGAACTCAAACAAGAAAGTGTCTGGGTCCTCAGTAACTAGTCCATAGAACTTGGAAAGTAATGAAGAAGGAATATTTTTGAGGTTATCATTATCTTGTTGGGTAATAATAGGGAATTCAAAAGCAGGAGGTCGATTAGGTGGATTTTGTGCCATATCTATTTGATGAAGTATCAGAGCAAATGGATTCTCCTAGGGTTCTTCGTCAGCAAGGTCAGGAAATTCAGTGAGTGGGTCTTCAGCAAATGGATTGATATCTTGGTTTCCTTCTTCCTCAAATAGATTGTAAGCTGGTTCAAAATCGTTATCAGTGAAGGAAGGGTTTGGTAAGAATCTCCCTAAAGCATCTCTTCTTCTATGCATGTAATGGACTCAACTGAAAAATTGAAGGATTTGAAAATTCTTGAATAAATACACTAAGCTACTACTAACAATGACTATGGTAGGTTCTTAGCTTGACACCATCCCCGACAACTGCGCCAAAAATGGTTGTCACCCACAAAAGGATATAAAAGTCACAGCAAATTCTAACTTGGGAATTTGACATTCCAGCAGGTGACTAACATCTTCTCATGGTCATTCATTTACTTGTCAAACCAGGGAACGTATACTTGAAATGGAGTGGCACTGTATGTGCACTAAGAACCAATTTTAGCCACAACCTATTAGAAATAAATGCTTGAAAGGAAATCTAACTCTGATGCAAGAACATGAAACAAAGTCTTACTAACTTAAGCATCACTTAACTAAAGCAGGAATCGTAATAAACGTTACTGGGAAAACAAACCATGAACTGGCCTTATCCTGCAGGAATAGACACAGGGATGGATTCCTTATGCTGTAGGAACAGTTTAAGACTGAGTTTGCATTAAAACTTACTGGAATGAAATTCTAACAGATAAACAATAGGAAGTAAATAGCTAACTACATATACTTACTAAGTGGGCCCCCTTAGCAAGCATCAACCATTTTAAACAAGAGCTGAACTCAAAATGTCATTGGCTTTTTATTCATTAACTTGAAATCACATACATGGTTGTTTTTCTTGTAAGAAAAATTTAACACAAAGCTCTACTTTTCATTATAACAATAACCTTAATACACTCTGTTCTATCTCTACTCTCTAGTCTAATTTCTTCTCCATCATCTCATTCACTCACGCAGGAGGAACATTTATTTAAAGAGAAACAACTAACTAACTAACTAACAGAGAAAGACGTGGATATAAATGTCGCCTGAGACTAAGGAATGGATTTCATAAATGCAAATCTATCTACTCAACAAATTCAGAGGAAATCTAAAACTCCACTCTTCCTAGATTGATGATCCATTCGGTTTCTTCCCAATGACCCGGACAAAGAATCCTTGCTTGAAATGACTCCTTCGATGGTGTGTTGGAAACGGCTTTTTCCGCAAGGCCGTGTTTTGTTGTGTATTGACTCGTTCATACCAGCTTTAACAACCTATAGAACACATGGAAACAAAGGAAAAAGAAGGCATGCACTCATAATAGCACGATACTCCTCATTAATCACATGCATCAAATTCATCTTACTTATCCAAAAACTACATATATCATATTAGTCAATTGGGAGGTCAAAACAGGGTAATGATCATAGACATACTAAGATATTTAGGCTGCAAGAATATAGGAATGCTTGCCATAGAATACTACCCATTAACATGAAAATTTAATAACCACAGAGTTTAAAACATCCATAAAAGAGAGCAAGGGTTTTTTTAAAACTTATAACATGATATCCAAATTATAAACATATTATGGGCTCATCAAACCTATCCTCGAAAAACCCTGCACAAAGCATCTTTAATAACCCACTAGCCCCATAAAACTATGTATCTCTGCCACATTCATGGGCACAGGCGAATCTGAGATCACTTGGATCTTTGCAAGATCCACTGAAATACCCTTCCCTGAGATCACATGCCCAAGATACTGAACCTCAGACTTGAAGAACTCACACTTTGACAGGTTAGCAAACAATTGATTATCACTTAAGCACTACAATACCTACCGCAAATGTTCCTCATGCTCTACCATTGTCTTGGAATAAATCAAAATGTCATCAAAGAACATAAGGACAAATCTTTCTAGGGATGTACGAAATACACCGTTCATCAGACTCATGAACATAGAGGGTGCATTCATCAACCTGAATGGTACTACTGTAAACTCATAGTGGCCATAATGCATTCAAAATGTTGTCTTATGGATATCTGAGTCAAAGATCCAAAGCTGATGATATCCTGACTTAAGATCAATCTTAAAAAATATGGTGGCATCCTTGATCTGATCAAATAGATCATAGATCCTAAGAAGTGGATATCGGTTCCTGATGGTCACTTTGTTCAACTGTCGGTAATCAATGCATAACCGAAGTGAACCATCCTTCTTCTTCATGAAGATGACTGGTGCTCCCCATGGTGAAACACTAGGGCGAATGAAGCCCTTCTCTAACAACTCCTCAAGCTGCAAACGAAGCTCCTTCAGCTCTTGGGTGGTCATATGATAAGGAGCTCGAGAAATGGGTTATGATCCAGGTATAAGGTCAATCTTGAAGTCTATGTCCCTCTGAGGTGGCATCCCTAGAATATCATCTGGAAATACATCAGAATACTCCTGAAGGATGGGGTGACTATCAAGAGACACTTTCTCTTCTCCACCACCTAGATCCAAGTCATCCACTGTGGCAGCAAACAACTGGCAACCCTGATGCACACACCTTCTCAACTGCATAGCTGAGATGACCCTCAAAGAAATCGGCCTCTGGACTCCCACTATCTCTACCTCTCTACCAGATGCCTTAATGCATTGAATCAACTTGCGTCGACAATCCATGATTGCACTAGGTGCCTCCAACCAATCCATCCCTATGACTATGTCATAAGAACCCAAAGGAATAACTCGAAGGTCCATCATAGTCTGGAGAGGTCCAACTTCCAATCTACACTCTAGCATAAGGGAATGCGATGCAACTTTCACACCTGAAGCTAGCTCTACTTGCCACCTATCGATTTGCCTTACCGCACCCAATCTACATCGTGACATGACTGATGACGAAATGGAGTCTAACGCTCCTGAATCAAATAAGATGGTAACTGGGTTACCCATCAACATACCATATGTCTTGATGACAGTGCTCTGATACTCTGCTTGGCGGTTATCAACTATTGCAAAAACTCGATGCCCTCTACTTGCATCACCAACTGTCGGCTCAGATGTCGCTGGTCCCTGAGAAAACCCAGATGTGCCCCTGGTGGCCACAAGAAAAACACCCTATACCTCTTCCATAGCCTCTACTCCCAGATGGTGCGCTAGACTACTACGTACTACCCCTGAAAGTAGATTGTGAACTTTGAGCTAGTTGATCAAAGCTGAAGTGTTTCGCATGCCTCCGATTTTTGTCCCCCTACCTCGGTCGAAAACCTTTGTGTTTCCCTTGCAATACCTACTGCTGTTGCTAACCACCCTAAGGCCCCTACTGAGACCTAGGAGGTACACCTCCCTGAGCCTTCCCTCCTCTAGCACTATATCCTACCACTTAAGTACTGCCAATCGGTACACCCATGTGACCTCCTAGTTCCATGGTCAGATTCTCCTCAACAAGGTGTGCTTTCTCTACTACCACCTCCATGGCTTTGGGTTCGAAAACCCTCACACCACCGCTAAGACGAGCATTTAAGCCCCTGACAAAATGGTGTACCAACATACTTTCATCTTCACCAATCCCTACATACTATTTGAGCTCATAAAAGTGTTGCTCATATTGCTCAACAGATAAGGCCATCTGGCGCAAGGCATGAAACTCATCGCCTCGACGCTGACGCTAATGCTCAAATAAGAATCGATCCCTGAACCACTCTAGGAAGATCTCCCAAGATACTGAGTGAATTTCAATATGGATCTTCTGCTCCTCTAGCCTCCACCATGTGGATGAGAACCCTCTTAGCTACGTGATAGCATAACGAGCTTTGGTGTTACTGCCATATGGATGCATGGCAAAACACCTATCTAGGTCTATCAGCCAAGTCTCGGCCTCTAAACCAATACTTGATCCATCATATAATGGAGGATGTGCCCTGAGTAGGTCCCTCATGTGACTCAGACTGGGGTGGAACTTCACTCACAACTGGATTAACCTGAACCTCCACCTGCCTTGGACCAAGGAGTGCCAAAGCCTCCTCAAGCGCTCTACACGTAGCCTCAATCCCTGCTGGATCCTGGGGACGATCATTGACCCCTAGTGCATTCTGAGATGCTTTATGTTCCTCCTGATCTAGGATAAGAGGAACTAGAGGAGGAGAGTCATGTTGACTCTCTCCACGATAGCCTATACGACCACATCCACACCCTCTACCTCTTCCACGTTTGGGAGGCATATTCCTGCACAGACACATCAAGGTATTAGACAAGATACACAACTCAAAAACATAAACAACTAAAAGCTTAATGGGTCCATCATAATCCCAGATCACCCAGTGTTTAAACCTAGGCTTTGATACCATGTGTAATGCCCCACCACGCAACCTTAGAGGAAGTTGCAATTAACTACTTAAATGGACTAACTTTTTTTTTGTTTAAGTACAATTAATAAGAAAGTTCACTAACTAAAGCCATCAAGCTCTAAGGTTATAAGATAGAGGCTATATAGAACCTCAACAAAAATATGAATTTAAACCATGCCAATTATTTAATTAATAAATAAACACATACATTCCAATTAAGATAAGTTACATCAAGCATAAGAGATAACTTTCAATTTCATTATTCAAAAATAAACAATAAGGTTACAACACTCATTCTCCAAATGAGGCAAGTCCAATTAAATAAGATTACAATTACAACTTCCACCTCGATAACAAATGAGGGGTAATAACACAAGATCAACTAAACTAAATAAGGTATGAAAGTAACTGGATCATACGAGCTCTCCAAATGGAAGTCTCATCCACACGATCAAGAAGGAAAACCCAATGGAGTAAGGTGCACATTCCACCCAATCAAGTGGAACCCCAAGGTCCACCCCCCATGCTAGGAGATAGTAACTAGGATTTCTATCCAAGATCATCTACCACAAGACATAGGCTAACACAACCGAACTAAAATAAATACAATTACATCACTTAACACAATGGTTACAATGCTTCCAGAATTACACATTCAACTGCATCACTGATGCGAACATACTATTGACTTAGGAGAAGTGTCATCACAATGTTACATAGGTTATCTTGGTGAGTCTTCCTAGGCCTCGGCCCCCAACTCGGGTTATCCTGGTAACCTCTAATGACTTTCGGCCCCTCATGTAATCCAATGCGGAATCAGTTATCTTTCATATAGACAAGATAATGATCTTGCCATTCTAGGCCTTCTCGTCTCAACCCAAGTCTTAACAAGCCCTTGCGTTCATGAGCGAGGCATAATTATCTTATTAAGTGTTTGATACTATGTGATACTCTAATTAGTTAATTAAGTTATCACTGGATTAACTAACTTGCAATGAGTTATCCTGGCACCACTTTGTGTGTTGGCCCTCGTTACAAGCCACTCCTCTAAGATGACATGTGGAACAACTCCACAACCCAAGGGTACACATGTGTGACATAAGGATATCACATCCCTAACCATGACATACAATCGACACATTCTCGTTCGTGATAATCGGGTAACAAACTGGTTACAGTTAAACGCAGTACCCAAGGCAATCCAAAGGTTGACCAACACATTACGATAACCCATGAAATAGAAAAACCCGTCTGGAAGACTTGTCAAATTCTATGTCCCAAATTTCCCAAACGATAATAGGGACAATTCAAAATAAAGACGAGAATTAAATCTACTTTGGATTCACTAAACCCATTTTCCACATTATCATTCAATAATTCATTGCATTAAATAAATTGAATTAAATTTGTCATTTCATATAAGAGAGAAATTAATACTAAATAACCTAATTTCCCTACTGGCATTTAATTAATGATAAATTAACTAGATAATCATATAAGACAAAAATTCAATGAAGTAAGAAAAAATAATTATTGTCTCGTTATTAATTGTAACAATTAAAAAACAATCAACTTGATGTAAACGCATTGTTTATAATATCAAAAAAACTAATTTGCCCTATAAAATACGTTTTAAAATAAAACGACGATTAAATTAACCTCAACATTCTTTCAACTTTCCCAAAATGACTAAAAACATACCTTAAAAACAAATAGATATCTAATATACATAAATATCCATTTAATTAAGATAACTAATTATCCATATAATATTAAAATATTATCCCACATAATATTAATCATTAATATTATTATAGAATAATAACATTATCTATTTAATATAATAATAAAGTAAATATAAATATATATATTTTAATATTATAATATGATAATAATATTATTATATATTATAATATTATAATAATAATTAATATATAAAATATTATTTTTTATTTTTTAAAACAAAGCTCATTTGTGCCTCGGGTCACGCGCCAACCCTTAAGGTTGAGTCGTGTGGCCTCGAGGCGCATGCGTAAGGATGGGGCATGGTTTCCGTTGGGCGCCAACCGTGGGTTACATAGGCGACGGCGGTGCTGGCTTAGTGGCGGTGGTTGTGCACAACCGACCACCATTAATGGTGGCGCGGTTGTGCTTAGCACAACCGACCACCATTAACTGTGGTCGTTGTGCCAGCAACCGATAGAGGGGAGTGTAGGCGCAGCTCCCCCACACCACCTCCCATGGGGGCGGTTGTGGGTTGAGCCCCCAACTCCCAAACAAAAATTTTGAATCCTCTTTTTTTTTTACAGTTTTTTTATAAAAAAAACAGAAAGAACAAAAAAGACTAGTGGTTTAAAATTCGACTCTGGGTATATTTTTTTATTTAAAAAAAAAATTGCCAGCATAACCCTACAAAGTGAAAATAATAAAAATATATATATATATAAGTATATGTATATATATACATATATTTTCATGTACCCAAATTGAAATTTCAAATAAATTGAAGAACAAAATTGAAATAATAATTTACACTCAAGAATTCATTTCAATTTTGAAGCAATCTTTTTCAAACAAAGGTGTTCTCCGAATTTTGAAAACAAGAATCCAACTATGTTTTGTCAAAACAGGAGATTTCAAATGATTTTCATCAACACATATACCATGAAAATCTCAAAAGCAACTTTTCAAATATATGAACCTAGTTTTTTGAGTTTGAGAGAGAAGATCTAGATGGTGCCTTGATTCCACTTCAGCTCCACATATTTCTATAGCTTCAATCCAAATCCCACCAAAATGCAAAAATTCTTCCTCTTTCTATTTCAATTTTTTTCAAAACTTCATGCTCCAAACTTGTGAAGAGAAATTCAATAATAAAGAAAATTCTCCAAAAAAATACCTCCAACCACCCTCATCAATTTTCCAAAACATAATAGAAAATATCTTTTTTTTTTGAATTCAAATTTCCTAAAATGAACTTTAAAACATTTTCTTTAATTTTTATTTTCAACTAATATAACAATAACTTCAAAATGAAAACTTAACTTATCTCAACATCATAAATTTAATTAATTAATAAAATAGATTTAATCAATGATTAAATTATTTATTAATTAAATTAAATTAATAATAAAATAAATTACATTCCAACATAAACCAGATAAAGTTAAGCGACAATTCAACTACCAAAGAATATATTTTAACCTTTATCAAATTTGCAATATAAACTGGAATCAAAGCCAAATGACAACATTAAGGCAACTTAACCTGACGACACACTATGACTATGGTGACGACTTGGCATGGAAAACCTAGCTACTATCTCCTAATTGAATGTTGTTGGGCAATGGACACGCTCAAACTTGTGAAATCAGGTGGAGTCGATGTCCTACACCTGTCAACCTGCGAACAAAGAGTATATCCACATGTAATAATATGTCATAAATAAGGCACACCGTGAAGAGGAGATCATGGAATTGCAGGGCGCTCGTAAGCGAGTGATGCGATACCGTCCTTTTCACCAATACAATAGTACTAACTAATGCATCTAACATAGCACCATAACCAAAAGCATAGAACATCATAAATTTGAATATCCACTTATGCTAATTCAAAACATGCCATAATAATAACATCAAATATAGTATCATCACATCTTGAGAAACATCACGATAAAATAGTGATTAATCAAAACCAAGTACATAGTTAAAGTACAACAAAAACTAAATCATAAAAGGGAAAACAACATCGTTCGCACAACAGAGAAAAATGTTGGGGGGGGGGGGGGTATTACACATGCAATGAAAAAATTCATTCAATTAAATAGCGATGGAGACCAAATTAATATAAGCGCCCTTCCTTGGTTATTAACGAAGAGCAAAGCAATTCTATAAAAGAATTCATACGAAAAATTTGATTTCCCACGGGATTTGTTGTGAGCATAAACAATATCATAACAAATAAAGGTGAATTTGGGTCAGGGATGAAACTCATGATTGGCATACCTTCATTAAGGTAATTATTTTGGTATATTATATATATTTGTACACTGCATGTTCTTCAGTGTATTGTGTTTACAACTTCTAGAAAAATAATGAAAATATCATTTTATAATTGTTGCAGTGCGTTCTACCTCTATCTCTCCCTGACAACTTCAACAACAATGTCAAGCAAGTTATATATGATCTTGGAAAATACATGAGGTAAGTAGCAATATTTTTTCAATTCATCGTATAGATCTTATATTTGACATTTGTTTTACTTTTTATGTAATATATTGTATATTTTTGTTAAATCTCATTAATATATTTGCACATTGAATCACTTGTAGATGGCTGTCATCTAAGAAATCCATAAAGAAGATATAATTTATTGGAAGAGAAAAATTCCTCGTCTAATGTGTGAAATACAAAAGTGTCTGCCTTCAACATTTTTCAATGCACAAGAACACTACCTCATACACCAAGTTGAGGAGATTGAATTGTGTGGATCTGTACACACAAGGTCAATGTGGATGGTTGAGAGGCACTTTAAATTGTTGAATTATTTGGTTAGAGGGTTCTATGGTGGAGGGATATATGGTATACTAGACCATGGTATACATTATTGAATATCTTCCTAATTTTGCAGCAAAGATCCATGTAGATCGCATTTGGGATCCCAACTCCGTCAACAAATTCAAAGTGGAGTACATGATGGGTAAAGGCATATTGAGGAAAGTGAGAGGTAATTAGAAGATGGTCATGGAGATTAATTAGAATATATTTTACATTTGATTTTTATGTATATTGTACTTATTGAATTATTAATCTTCAATGTACATCAATTATAAATTAAGGTCATATTATATCGTGGTAATTAACTAATTATATGTCGTTTGTGAATTTCTTTTTTTTATACAGTTGATCGAGAGTGCGATGCACTACATTTGTACGTTGCAAAAAATCTTGATTGGATGATGGTATGGATTGAACGATGTCAAAAATTTGGTCGCACATTAACATGGGAAGCTCTAGCTTCATTGGTTAAAGAAGCTCATCGTAATGGAGATTCCAATGTTACACCAAGGGAAATTGATTTAGCATATGGTTTAAGAGATAAATAGGTACGTATAAATATATTAATCGCCCATATTATTTAATTATTTTTAATTATATTGATGTATATATATGTTGAGTTTTTTTCTTTGCATACATTCAGCCAAGAATAAATATGTTTATCAACTGACGATGCAATAATTTTAACATTTTTGTCATATCGCAAGTGAACCACCACAAGGCTATGTGGAGCAATGATCATAAATTTTGAATCAAAAAGTTGGATGACATGAAGAAAACTTGTGATTCTGGATAACTGCAGTCTTTCAGGTGACTAATGTTTCATCTAGAAGCGACATACATCCAAAAGTCTCAGAAAATCAATACTTTGGGATTTTGGATGATATAATTGAGTGTGACTTTAAGTCCTTCAAATTAGTTTTATTCGTTGTCCAATGGTACAGGCTACGATTGAATGAAAATGATCTCGAGAGAACTGTTATTGAACATAATAATGCATTTACCATGGTTAATACAAGGTCGAGCGAGCGAGCTAGAAATGAGCCCTATGTTCTTCCAAGCCAATGTGAGAAGGTATTTTACTCAGAGGTTCCAGGTAAACCGGGTTGGTCTTTTGTTGTTAGAAATGATCCAAGAGGAAGGCCGGTAAAGTATAATGTGTTGGAAGAGGAAGATACCAAAGAACAAGAAGATGATGTAGATGATGATCAGGATCAACAGTTAGTTGATGATGTGCCTGACGAAGATGTCGAAGAAGAGGAACTAGATAATGATGATGTAGGAGTTAATGTTCACGAAGATGACATCCATGTGGATGATGACATTATCAAAACTGATATCAATGATGATGATGATGATGATGATATGACCAATCCTTACAATGTCGAATCTAGATCGGATGATACAAACAAAAAATTGGATGAAGAAGAAGATCAATGACATTTAAATCTATGAGTTATGTGATTATATTATCTATTTGATATTGATTTCTTGATAAAAATATATTTGACTTATATGGTTACATAATTAATTCATGATGTTTTTATTTTTTATACCATTACATAATTAATTCATGATGTTACAACTTTGTAGCTCTCCTAAAAATTTCCATATGATCATAATGAATAGTGTTTTGCGAAATTTAATGAAAGATGACACATTGATCATAGTAGTAAAATAATTACAAAGTCGTTTACATTTTTTAGACCAATCACCCTTCACAATGTCATTTTTAGGATCATCTCCAATTTCATTAGTGGGACACATAAGGTAGGATTTGATTGGCTTATCTTGGAGGAACATTGTGGCTTTGTGTAATGCGAGAAAATTTTGGATGGGGTAGTTGCTATTGCTAAGGTGGATCACTCCTTTCTTCGAAGGCCATACACTTATGATTGGGTCAGGTGTTCTTTTCTTTAGAAAATTCCTATTGCCTTTCTGATAGGTTATGATTTGATTAGATGGGTTATGAAGCACTTATTTCAAGTAATTTATGTCTATTTTAATTTGTAATTAATTAAATTCAAACACATCCAAAATTATGTCCCTTGCTTTAATTGATTATTGTGCTCTTTAATTATTAAATCAAATGACACCTCCAATTTAACTCTATCTAATTGAATTTATCTAAAGTGTTGAACATTTTTAGATCAAATTTAGTAATTAACTCAAACAACTTTTCCAATTTAACTATATGTATATATAACTTTAATTTATTTTTATTTTAACTAACAATGAAGTTACAACAAACAAATTAAATGATATTTATGATTGTAAATTTTATGATTAAATATATCTCTTGTAATATCAATCATTCATTCACCATCATGAGCTCTTCATCCACTTCCATGGTTCCTACCTTTGGATTTTTTTTTGCTTCTTCCCCTCTTATTCTCTTTACTTTTTAATAAAAAAATTATGTTATCTTTATGATTTAGAGAAATTAATATAATTTATCAACATAATAGATAGTTAATATATTCAATTCTTCTTCGATTGAACCCCTTCAACTATTTAATATATATCTAGACACCTTCTCTTGGTTACCTTCTCGATGACCAACTCTAATAGATAACTTATAAAGATCCTTGGTATAATGTTTCTATCTCACATTTTGTAACCTATTTAGTAGATCTAGATTATAAAATATAGGAAAAAACTTAGAATTCCATTTATTTACCACCCTTTCCCATTTTTTCAGTTTAGGCTTACATTTCCTATTTCTCTCCAATTGAGTTTCCTTACATTACTTAGATTGTAGAATAATATTTCAACTCTATATTACCAAAATTTACTTTATTAGGATGATAAATATTCTCATATTTAAAATATCCTTCAAGATCATTAATCGAATCAATCAATTCTTCGGGATCTAGACTATTCGATAAATTATGTATATCCATTTCACTTTTCTTACCAAATCTTGTAAGTGCTTTTATTATTCTATATTTGTCTCTTTCTTCTTCAAATATGAATGCTTCTTCTAATCCAACATCATCATGTTCATAATCACTATCATCCAATTTAGGGTTAATAATACCTCTTCTATCATGTCCAACCAAATATGGATATTCCTAATCATAGTGAATTTTTTCTCAATTAATTCTAAAACATAATTTTAGCCTCTATCCATCCTTCTAGGTGGCATCCTTAAATTTTGATATGAACTACATCAATATTTGTTAGTTTATCTACTATAATTTAAATTATGAGAATATTCTACACAACATTATCTTAGTAGAAGACTTGTGGTGTCAATTTTTTAATACATCTTGATTTACTAACCTTACTATATTACTCAAATATCAACTAATATCAAACCTTTCTTTACCCTACTCTAATACCAACTAATCTAGTCAAGGTAGCATGATCTAGTTAGGCATTATCCAACCATTCATCCATTAATCAGTTGTGAAGAATTTAACCAAAGATAATCTCTTAACCATCCCATTAAGTAAGTGAAAGATTCATTAAATTGAGCTACATTTCCCTGCCATAAAGTGATATGCTTCCAATGCCAATAGAAAATAACCCATCCAATGGTATTCAACAAATTGTTTAATTAATTCATGTCTTTTATTCCTCCTAACTATTTAAATAAATAAATTACATTTATTATTTAAATACGTCACTAATTACTTATGTCACTCTATAATTAAATAAATTTCTAAATTTATTTAATTATTTTTAGTCCATTACTTCTTCTTGATTATTTAAATAAATAACTTTATTTATTTATTTAATACGTCATTAATTATTTATGTCTCTCATAATTAAATAAATTCCTATTATTTATTTAATTATTATCCTCTCCAAATTTCTTTCTAATTTTAAATAAAATCATTTATTTAAAATTACCCACTTTCTAATTTTCCTCCACAATTAAATAATTTTAATTATTTAATTGTCTTATTGATTTTCTTTCTAAATTTAAATAAAAGCATTTTATTTAAATTGGCAATTTCTCTCATTCCAAGTAAATAATTTTAAATTATTATTATTTACTGTCACATTAATTCGCCATTCTGGAATTAATTTAAAATATTAATTTTAAAATAGCATTTATCTCCACAAATTAAGTTATTTCTAAAATAACTTGATTTTCTAACTCATCCTTTTCCACTTACTAATTCTTATCTCACTGTCACAACTATTCTCTTTCCTTGATTTAATTTCTTAAATTAAATCTCGTCCACTCAATTTGATTTTCACCCTAAAGTTGCCCTAACCCTAATTACGAGGTTGTTATTTTCAATCCTGACCACAGATTCTAGAGCATTTCTTAATCTTTAATCTCATCTGTTCATCCAAAATTGCATTTTTTATAAAATGGCAATTTTGTCCTCATTTTGACATCTCTTAATTTTATTTGTTAATTTTATCTCTTAGCATCTACAATCTACACTTCTTCTTCTTCTTCTATCTATTGTCTTCATCTTCATCATTTTTCTAGCTATTGTGCTTGTAAAATTTGGTTTTTACTTGCATAACTATTTAAGAATCCTTCAACACTTGCTTAGGACTAGTCCATAGTTTAGAGTTGCTCATCAAAATCTGAAGGCAACTTCATTATTTCAACAAACTAGAAGGTACAATGGAAGTCAACCATGGAGGATGAAGGACTTGGGTGAACTCGTTTCATTTATTCCTTTTTTTATTCCTATGTTTTTCATTGTTTATTGTGGATTTATGTGTTTGCATTAAGATTTACTAACATTCCTCTATGGATTTTAATAAAGAGAGAGCACATAATGTTGGCAATGATTGTTCCAATTATTTTTTTACATCAATTTTTCTTTAACGTAGTAGCATCTCATTTGTCTTATTTGTTGCATAATTACTTATATTCTTTTCATTTAATAGTCATGTACATTAATTTATATATATTACAGTAAAATGGTTATAATAATTATGCAATGTTTATGTTCATTCAACTAGGTAAGTACCAAGTTAAAGATATGAATGTATATATCGAGCCTCTTATCGATGAGTTACTAAAGTTATTGAATGGCACCACTATGTATGACATCTCTAGACCAATAGGACAAAGACAATTTCAATTCCATGCAATGTTTGTATGGACAATTTATGATGCCCCAGGGCTAACACATTTTTATGGTATGTTATAACGTCCGACTACACTTTAACGATATTTAATTTTATGAAGTAGATATCATGCATGTTTTCTAAAAAATCTATTCATTATATATAATTATAAAAATTGACATATTTAATCCAATTATATATGATCTTGCGGGTCTTAAAACAAAGGGAAAATTTACATGTCCAATTTGTGGTTCAAAGATGAAATCTCGTCATTCAACAAGTTTAGGAAAGCAGGATTTTGATGAGTATAGAAACTTCATAGAAATCATAAGATTCAAATTACTGAAAAACATTTTTTCAATGAGAAAGAAGAGACTACATCAAAACCACGAAGAAGGACACCTCGCCTATGGAAATTGAAATATAATAGAATTAATCGTCAAAGTTATACATCAGATCAAATTTTTTATCTATCATATATGATATGTTTGGAATTTATATTTTTATATTGTGTTTTGTTTACTCATGTTCTAATTGACAATGATTGTCGTTGTTAATTTTTTTAACTTATATGCTTCATGAAGGTCGTCAAGGCATTAATGGTCGGCTTCCACAGGGACTGAAAAGTTATCCCAGACAATTCAGAAGGTTTCTCCACTATGAGCAGTTACAAATTGTGCATTTGTTTGATACAATGCATATCCAGTAGAATATAATAGAAACATTATGGAAAATATTGGATGAAAAGAATGACAAAGAAAAAATTGTCAAAATTTTTAGTGCCATTCAGGAAGCCAATCATGTAATGAAAAATTTCATTCAATTAAATAGAAATGGAGACCAAATTAATATAAGTGCCCTTCCTTGGTTATTAATGGAGCAGCAAAGCAATGCTCTAAAAGAATTCATATGAAATTTTTTATTTACCACAGGATTTATTGTGAACATAAACAATATCATAACAAAGAAAGGTGAATTTGGGTCAGGAATGAAACGCATGATTGGCATACCTTCATTAAGATAATTATTCTGGTATATTATATATATTTGTATACTACATGTACTTTTCAGTGTATTATGTTTACTACTTTTGAAAAAATAATAAAAATATCATTTTATAATTGTTGCAGTACATTCTACCTCTATCTCTCCCTGACAACTTCAACAACAATGTCAAGCAAGTTATATATGATCTTTGAAAATACATGAGGTAAGTAGCAATATTTATTCAATTCGTTGTATAGATCTTATATTTGTCATTTGTTTTACTTTTTATGTAATATATTGTATATTTTTCTTAAATCTCATTTATATATTTGCACATTGAATCACTTGTAGATGGTTGTCATCTAAAGAAATTCATAAAAAAGATATAAATTATTGAAAGAGAAAAATTCCTCGTCTAATGTGTGAAATGCAAAAGTTTTTGTCTTCGACATTTTTCAATGCACAAGAACACTACCTCATACACCAAGTTGAGGAGATTGAATTGTGTGGATCTGTACACACAAGGTCAATGTGGATGGTTGAGAGGCACTTTAAATTTTTGAAAGCTTTGGTTAGACAAAGAGCACATCCTGAGGGTTCTATGGTGGAGGGATATATGGTATACTAGACCATGGTATACATTATTGAATATCTTCCTAAGTTTGCAGCAAAGATCCATGTAGATCGCATTTGGGATCCCAACTCCATCAACAAATTCAAAGGGGAGTACCTGATGGGTAAAGGTAGATTGAGGAAAGTGAGAGGTAATTAGAAGATGGACATGGAGATTAATTAGAATATATTTTACATTTGATTTTTATGTATATTGTACTTATTGAATTATTAATCTTCAATGTACATCAATTATAAATTAATTTCATATTATATCGTGGTAATTAACTAACTATACATCATTTGTGAATTTCAAATTTTTTTGATACAGTTGGTCGAGAGTGTGATGCACTACATTTGTACGTCACAAAAAATCTTGACTGGATGACGGTATGGATTGAACGATGTCAACAATTTGGCCGCACATTAATATGGGAAGGTCTAGCTTCATTGGTTAAAGAAGCTCATTGTAATGGAGATTCCAATGTTACACCAAGGGAAATTGATTTAGCATATGGTTTAAGAGATAAACAGGTACATATAAATATATTAATCACCCATATTATTTAATTATTTCCAATTATATTGATGTATATATATGTTGAGTTTTTTTTCTTTGCATACATTCGGCCATGAATAAATATGTTTATCAACTGATGATGCAATAATTTTTACATGTTTGTCATACTGCAAGTGAAACACCACAAGGCTATGTGGTGTAATGGTCATAAATTTTGAATCAAAAAGTTGGATGACATGAAGAAAACTTGTGATTCTGGATAACTACAGTCTTTCAAGTGACGAATGTTTCATCTAGAAGCGACATACATCCAGAAGTCTCAGAAAATTGATACTTTGAGATTTTGAATGATATACTTGAGTGTGACTTTAAGTCCTTCAATTTAGTTTTGCTTGTCATCCAATGGTACAGGCTATGATTGAATGAAAATGATCCCGAGAGAAATTTTATTGAACATGATAATCGATTTACCATGGTTAATACAAGGTCGAGCGAGCGAGCTAGAAATGAGCCCTATGTTCTTCCAAGCCAATGTGAGAAGGTATTTTACTCAAAGGTTCCAGGTAAACCAGGTTCGTCATTTGTTGTTAGACATGATCTAAGAGGAAGGCCAATAAAGTATAATGTGTTGGAAGAAGAAGATACCGAAGAACTAGAAGATGATGTAGATGATGATCAGGATCAATAGTTAGTTGATGATGTGCCTGACGAAGATGTCAAAGAAGAGGAACTAGATAATGATGATGTAGGAGTTAATTTTCACGAAGATGACATCCGTGTGGATGGTGACATTATCGAAACTAATATCAATGATGATGATGATGATGATGATATGACCAATCCTTACAATTTCGAATCTGGAACGGATAATACAAACAAAAATTTGGATGAAGAAGACGATCAATGAAATTGAAATGTATGAGTTATGTGATCATATTATCTATTTGATATTGATTTCTTGATAGAATTATATTTGAATTATATGGTTACATAATTACTTCATGATGTTTTTAATTTTTATACCATTACATAATTAATTCATGATGTTACAACTATTGTAGCTCTCCTAAAAATTTCCATATGATCATAATGAATAGTGTTTTGGGAAATTTAATGAAAGATGACACATTGATCGTAGTAGTGAAATAATTACAAAGTCGTTTACATTTTTTAGACCAATCACTCTTCACAATGTCATTTTTAGGATCATCTCCAATTTGATTACTAGGACACATAAGGTAGGATTTGATTGGCTTATCTTGGAGGAACATTGTGGCTTTGTGTAATTTGAGAAAATTATGGATGGGGTAATTGCTATTGCTAAGGTGGACCACTCCTTTCTTTGAAGGCCATACACTTATGATTGGGTCAAGTGTTCTTTTCTTTAGAAAACTCCTATTGCCTTTTTGATAGGTTATGATTTGATTAGATGGGTTATGAAGCACTTATTTTAAGTAATTTATGTCTATTTTAATTTGTAATTAATTAAATTCAAACACATCCAAAATTATGTCGCTTTCTTTATTTGATTATTGCGTTATTTAATTATTAACTCAAATGACACCTCCAATTTAACTATATCTAATTGAATTTATCTAAAGTGTTGAACATATTTAGATCAAATTTAGTAATTAACTCAAACAACTTTGCCAATTTAACTATATGTATATATAACTTTAAGTTATTTTTATTTTAACTAAAATTGAAGTTACAACATACAAACTAAATGATATTTATGATTGTAAAATTTATGATTAAATATATCTCTTGCAATATCAATCATTCATTCACCATCTTGAGCTCGTCATCCACTTCCATGGTTCCTACCTTTGGAAAAAAAAATTCTTCTTCCCCTCTTATTCTCTTTATTTTTTAATCTAAAATTTATGTTATCTTTATGATTTAGTGAAATTAATATGATTTATCAACATAATAGATAGTTAATATATTCAATTCTTCTTCGATTGAACCCCTTCAACTATTTAATATATATCTAGACACCTTCTCTTGGTTACCTTCTTGATGACCAACTCTAATAGATAACTTATAAAGATCCTTGGTATAATGTTTCTATCTCACATTTTGTAACCTATTTAGTAGATCTAGTTGATAAAATATAGGAGAAAACTTAGAATTCCATTAATTACCATCCTTTCCCATTTTTTAAGTTTAGGCTTACATGTAACATCCCGCTACGCAACCCTGAAGGTTAAGAGCCAAAAGAGGACAAGATAAATTTTTTTCTTCAATAAGAATATTAACATACCCATAAAGTAATTAACAATTCGATAAAATGATAGAAAACATGGCCAATTATGATTGAAGGTACCACCCAGAGGAGAGGACTAACCCACCCTCCAAAGGAAATCTCATCGGGAACAAGCACAATAGCTCCAAAAGTTTTGTTGGTGCTTTCTGCTCCAGAACTTGCAATTTCGGAGCTCACTATTCTGGAACCTGGTTCTGCCCACTGGTTAGCAACCATAGGGTGTCGGTGGTCTAGAACTTGCTATTTCAGAGCTCACTACTGTGGAACTTGTTGCTGCAACATACAGGGCAACAAACAAAAGACACCGGTGCTTTGGAACTTGTGATGAAACTCACAAGACAACAACAGAAAGTGTTGTTGCTCTAGAACTTAAGTAGATTGTGGTATGAAGGAAATACACATCCATAGTTCTAATTTTTGCAAGAATACTAAGGAAAGAAAGACCATAAGGATTATCATAGTACAAGGGATTCCGATACCAACACCGGGACCTATAAACCAATTATAAACATCACATTTCTTCTCATTAAACTATATGATTACACCATCTCTCTCAAGAGACTACAATATACATAAAAGAACATACATGAGTACAATGGCATAGCCATGAATAAGATATATCAACTGATAAAATATAGTGAAAGAGAGAAAGCAACTCCAATTGGTGCTCTGAAACCTGTACGTCGGTCCCCAAAGGCGGTGGCAATGCCTCCCTACCATGTGGACTCCAGAGAGACCACCCCACCATGATCGGAGGTAGTCACAAGGCCCAAACAGAAACAACAAGGCAAGGGTGACATGTGGCCAACACACACACCATACACAAAGCAAAAACAAGGTACAATGCATAAGGCCAATGTCACAACATGGAGATGCTCTCAGAACTACTCACGACTACAAAATACAAGATCAAGAGAACAAAATGGATGGAGAGACTCAACCATGCCCAAATCAATGTCTCGTAGATGGATAACTCAATGCCCTATAGGTGGATAGGCCTTCTCGAGTGCATCCTTAGCATTTTTAAGTGCTCAAGGCTATGCACGAGAAGTCATTATCTTATAATTTTTTCACTCCATCTTGTTTAACCAAATGAGACATCCCAAAGAAAATATGAGAGAATGAAAAATCCATTAAAACCATCATTGAAACCATTTAACATAGCCAAGCAAACATTGTTGTGAAATCATTTAAACAACTGATCTCATACACCCACAAGCAGATGAAAAATATTCAAACATTCACCATTAACTTCATAAAAGAAACCAATAATATAATCAATAATAACCTCATTAAATCTTCCCACAAAATCACTATTAAATCATATAAAATCTATCAAGTGGCAATGACACAAAACACGGTTTCAGTTGTCATTCAAATGTATGACAAGGAGGCATGAAAATTCCATAAAAGATAAAAGTGCCCAGATCTAAAATGGGGCAACAACCCAGTTTAGATTTCTATGTTTCTAGATAGATTCCATATTTAATTTTCAATTTTATGACCTGAGATAAGGTTTTGTTTGGAAAAACATCTTTTTAAGCATGGTTGGGCAAGAACATGAAAAACGAGAGTGCCCGGATTAAAAATCGGATGAAGACCCAGTTGAGATATGGAAGTTTCTAAACAAAATCCACATTTATTTTTTGTTTAAAACAAGTGGTTTAAGAGTAGCAAAGAAAAACATTTTTTAACAAGTTGGGTAAAACATAAGAAATTAAATAAGCCCAGAAGTCTGATTTTTCCTTCAACCCAATTTAGATTTGGCAGATTCAAGATGAATTTCATCTTTCTTTTCAAAATTCAATACAAGAGAATGGATCTATTTTTTTTAAAATGACAATCGTTGGCAACGAATAGAACTAGAAATGCATAAAAATCAGCCATATAGAAAACTACAAAGTAGCAAGTTGAATTCAACCCCAACAGCCAAAACTCCCAAATCATTTTAACACACTCTTACATACATTTCTAAAACAAGAATTCAAGGAAAACATAGAAGAATACCTCATTTCTGCCCCAAATGAAAATGAAAGATAGCTCTGTGTATAAAGCATGGCAAGATCCCAAATTTTAGCAGCAAGGCAACAAAATTATGTTGAACCTCCGGGGCCATTGCCCATAAATTTCTCCTCAAAGATTCTCCCCAACTCTATTTCCCAAATCATGGGGTTTTCTCCTCTTTCTCCAAGTATAAAATATTTTCTTCTTCCCAAAAGAATGATCCCCAAAAATGGTTCGAAACAAAATATATATATATCAATAATAAAGCTGCCCCCTTTCTCTTTTCTTTTTATGTATATAAATAAATCTTTCTCCCAAGTAATATACTCTCCATAACAATCCCCAAGAAATGAGGTGAAAATATTAAGCTATTAAGGCTCCCCCAATGAATTAATTTAAAACCACTAAATATCCAACATTCCCAATAACACATAAAATAATAATTTAAATCTAATATTAAAGTACACAAGGCTCCCCAAACGGTTTAAATAAAATTATGAGGGCTCACAAAATAGATTAATAAAATCGTTTAAAATTTTCAAATGAAATGTATCATTCTCTCAAAGGATCAATAAAAATAATTTAAAATAACATATTTAAAACCCCATGGATATAACCATTCAAATATCCAATCAATAAAAAATTATAAAATACCATATATGAAACTATATAAAGATGCCAATGAAAACACAGCATAACATTGACAACCAAAATATATAGCCACATAACAGATTCATGAAAACCAGGACAAAATACCTCAATGAGACATACCGGTAAACCACATATGACTGAAAGGTGTTTAGGACATTGTCGTTAGGTAATCAGACGGTAAGACAACACAAGAACACTGCACTAATAAGGTACAATGGGATAGGGTAGGTGTAAGACCTCACCCTTTGGTTCAATTGTTGCAAAAGTATTAAAAGAATTAGAGTTAAGGATAAAATATAATATCATTAAATAATGCATCAACTATGTATTAATTTTCAATAATAATACATCATGGTAGTCAAATAAGACATCAATTGATAAAACATGAGATAATAATGTAAACATTAAGTGAGACACTTTTAGGATGCAACAAGCATGACACCTCTTCAATATATGGGATATTGATTAAATTGTGAAATTCGATCTATTAATCAATACTATCAAGGACATATGATATATAACGACTAAGCATGAATACACACATTATATGATATAATAAGTTACAAAGAAATATAATAAATGAGCTACCCTTGTGGTCTTAGCTTTTGTTAAATAGGTGTTAAAATAATACAAGGCTTAATTGTTTATCTAATATAAGTTGGATATTTTTCAATGATAAATTATGATGGAACCATTATTAATAATGAAAATTTAAACTAGGTTCTATTACTACTATTCTTAGTTGAATTGATTGTTTATGTTGTATTTCCAAGTGTATAATAAATAAGAGGTAAGGAAAATGAAGTGGAATGGATGTTTCATCCATGTGGAAGCATTAGATTAATAATATAGGTTTTATGCAACATACTTTTGGTATATGATTGTTTGAGCCAACTTGACAGTCGCTTACCATCACTTCTCACCAATGACAGCCCTTGGAGAGGTGCAAGAGCCATGAGAAGTTAATGATATGGTGGCCTTTGGACTGGTGAGATTTGACTGAATTTAAAGAGAATTAATGTGCATGGCGGTTGTGTAATCCTTCTGTCATACGGTTGATCAACTTTTCATATATCTTTTGCCCACCACCCTGATTAATTGGGGGGTGGTGTGACATGATTTAGGTAGGAAGCAATTAAAATGGGTCATTATGGGCGTAGAGAGGTAGGGGTGTAGGAGTGTAGTAATTAGACATTTATGCCAAGTGGTGGAGGTTGGTTGGAGGAGGCCACTTGGATTTTCCTCCACTGATAGTGGTGCAGCTTGTGGATGGAGGCGACGGGTGGTTGCAATTAGGGAGGAGTTTTGTTGGTCATGGGAGGGTGTGGATTGTGTGGGAGTCTTCACACTGATCTGTAGAGAAAGGATAGATATTCCATCACGTGGGAGAAGGTAGGAGTGTTGTTGTGAGAGAGAGGCGGTCTAAGAACCTTGCATAGCCAGTGATGTTGGAGGTGGTTGTGATATGTCGCATAGGCCCTATGAATTCTTCTACATCTTTGCATATATACAGAAGCATGGAGATCCACTGGGAAGGGAGGTAAGGTGTTACACCTACCAGGCATCCATGTGTCTGTTTGAGTATTAAAAAAAAAGAAAAAAAGAAAAAAAACTTGACAAATACTCTTGGTCACTTCATTTCTTGTCTGTTGTAGTTCATGTGCCCTTATTTTTATATTGTTTTGTGTTTTGCTTTGCATTTTCCTAAAAATATTGTACATTTAAATCAAGCCTCGACATGTTCTTATGATTGTATGTTCTGTCAGGCATTTATCTGTACTCCATTCAATGTTTGTAAAACTAATCTGTGCATATCATTGTAAATGAGAATTTCATCTGCTTGGAAATTATACAGAACAATATAAGGATCTATTTACTATCAAAATACAGCTGTAGTTTGCATTCTCTTGTTGCGGTAGCCCATGGGATCATATTAATTTGAGTCTATGAGACCACATTTCCTTGTGGCATTCTGTCAAACATTTCTTGAACCCTGTCTATGCGCCTACGTTTTTACATACATGTTAAATAGGGCAATCGCAACTACAACACCTGACAAAATCCTCCTATCCTTTATATCTCGATGGGTGTCCTTTCCCTCTTCCAAAGCTCCCATTTCAGCACAAGCATCGCAGATGCTGGCAAAGGTAATGAAATTTTTCATTACACCTGTTGATTGCATTTTCTGAAAAGTTTCTAAAGCCTTTTCAACAAACCCATCTTGCGTGTGTCCTTCAATCATGGCATTCCATGAGTTCACATTTCTTTGATTCATCATGTAGCTGCGCACGGGATTTGCCTACGTTTCCACATTTGTGCATACATAGAAAAATAACGTAGTTTAATTTATTATGTAAAAGAATGCACAGGTTGAGCTGTTAATAGTGACAGAGGATAAGTATACATCGGAGGCTAGTAGTTTATAAAATCATTTGCATTTGGTGGTTGTCCATACTCTGTTTCCAAGGCTCCCATTTTTGTGCAGTTAGGGAGGATACTATCAAAATGAAGAAGTCGATTTCCATCTCCTTCCCTATATAAATTCTAACCTCAAATTCATCATGGATTAGGAAAGGAAACCTTTCTCTTGGGATGACCAAAATTTCTAGAGGACAAAAGAGAAAAGCATTTAGGAGTTCCATAATAAATGAAGAAACCGCTTAGACTTATGCAACATATGAAATGTAGCAGAGCTGAAGAAGGATTGTTTATACTGACAAAGGAGTTTCTGCAGTTAACTCAATAGCGCTTATTTAAAGAAGTGAAAGAGTCATTTTCAATGTCTTCATACTATTTTTTTTTCCTACTATTACCTTTGCTTGAAAATGCCTAAGTTTTTCTCTTCAATCCGTATCCTACTATTATTAAAATATATGAAGGTCACATTTGTCTTAGAAACTATGTCATATGATATGTGTAATATGTTTTGTTTCAATAATTTTCTTGCAAGATTATGTTCCTGTTTTAATAATTTATCTATAAGATCATTTACATATAGTTATTAGCAATCTTTATCTTGCTCATACTTTAAGGAGTATTCCTTGTTTATTTAATCTATTACATTTAGAAAATGAGGTTAGTAGATAACCATGTATGCTCAAGGATATTAATTTTGTTACTTTACAAAATGGTAGTACCTTTTCGAAAGTTTCAAATTATTTATTGGTCACAACTTTGTATAGAATAATTCTTAGTTGTAGAATTTGATAAGGAATCGTCCGAAATCCACAATGACACAAATTTTTACAATGGTAGATTATTCCCATGTTTAACGACCGTGACAACATATAATGACACAACCTTCAACAAACAATATGAACCCATAGTGTGTGGACAACCAAGTACCAAAAATGAACTTTGGAATGTTGATGGATTTAAATATAGCTAATAGTAAATCAATTAATAACCATGAATGGCTCAACAAATAGTTAACCTTTGATGTGAATAATTCTGAATGTGTTTGATTAGAAAAACAAAGATAATGCAATATTCAATTATTATAGTATTAAACTAAATGTTATTATTCCTTCATTAGGTACCTCAAATCTAATAATCCTTAAGAGTTTAATAAAAGGACAAGATGATCGCCTTAATCCTCCATTTAAATGGTGACCCAACATGATGTTATCGTTAGATCAATTTTACCCTAAATCTTAGTTTGGAGATGAAACTTTATAAAACCAAGGCATCAATGGGAAAATCAATATATGAAGATTTAATCTTGGTAGTTGATAAGGTGGTATAAGATTTCCTCTGAAAGGTTGTATTGCCTTATTAAAATTTCGTTGCAAAATCAAATAGAAAATATGTTCATTGGTAGATTATTTTTCCTCAAAGTATCTTGTGCATTTTATTTATCACTCTTTCCATCATGTTTATCAAATAGTCAATTGTTATATATTCTGGTAGTAGTACATTATTAATCTAGAGTAGAAGATACATTACGTTGTTAACAAGACTTTATTGATTCAAGCTAAATAGTTACCTCTTTCATCAATTGATAGATTCTATCAATCTAAATAATCTTCGCTGTACTTGATTCATCTGTTGTTCGCTCACATAAACATCGGCTCATATTCTCAATGGTACTAGTCACTGATTAATCTAGTGAATCAATATATCTAAATTATCTAATCAAATCTAAATTATCTAAAAAAAAACCACCATTGATTAATAGATGAATTTAACTTTATCCACATTGGATGCATAGTACATGAAACTTTGTGTTATTGATCTAGTGACTATGATTTTGGTTGATGACGTAACCATGTATTAAATAAATTTAAGATAAGGTTTTGACTCCTTAAAATGAGAAGTACTAACAAGTTATGAATTCTTTTAGGTTCTTCCAATAAAATGTAAGTTACCTAGTGTGGTAGAGATAGATTGAGTTTAGTTGAATGGTTATTGTCTTGAATAATGTGAGCATTGGGCAAAAGGTAGATGGCCTTGGCTAAATCACCTACTCATTATTTTGAATAATGGTGATAAGGGATTGGATTATTTGAGAGTAAATTTATTAGTATATCAATCTAGTAATTTCATTATATAGAGAGAGGAACTCCCATCCTTTTAATGTTGTATTGTGACCTTTGGGTTGTTTGGATTAACACCCTAGCTACCACTGAAATCATCTATTTAAGATATGATATGGTCATCTTTATCCTAGATAATACTCAGTTATCACATTTTGTCAAGGTATCCTTTCTCGGCATCACCTAAGTGGGTGGCAGCCGATTGTGAAACTGTCTGGGGTAATGGACCCTAGAAAGGGTTGTGTACCCACTTTTATAGAATATAATCTATGGATGAGTCAAATGAGTTGGAACAACTCAAATCGTCAAACTACGATGCCTCTGTGAATTATATATGTAGGCAAGGCCGTCTGAGACGAGCCCCCGAGGACTAGGTCTGGCCCCTAGGATTTGTTCTCTTATTATTTTTGAGTTTACTACTAATTTATATATGTTATAGTTGGCATGTGACCTATTTAATGTTTCAGTTTAACCTTGGGTGGTTGAACTATTTAAGTGTACCTCAGTGATGTGGATTTCATGTCTCCTCTCGAATTGACCATGAAGGTCTAAGAAATTTAGTTACCTAACTTAAAGAATTATAGTTATTGTCTGTTCGAAATTTGTTTTCTTTCTTATAGTACCTATGTTGGTAGAAAACTTTGAGAGTTTTGCAAGCATAAGTGAAGGAAATTTGAAATTAGTGTTTTGTTCTTAACTGTATATTGAGTGTTAAATTTAGGGCATTATAGTAGGGGACATTTGGCTTGTATGACTACCTCCAGTTATCACCATTGAGGAATAAGAGTATGTTCAAGCTTGGAAATCCAAGCAGAGTCGATACTCAGTACCTGCATCACTCTAGTTACATGTCAAAGTACATGTACATATAACATATATTATATAGCTAAAGCAACATCAATCATCATGAAGAGGATCATGATATCATAAGCCTCTCAATTACGAGTGTTACGAAATCAACCCTTTCCTATCCATAATCTTTTCAAAACAATAATAACTAAGCATGTAATCCAGCGTAATAACTAATCATGATAATCTATCGCATAATCATCAATGTCCAATCTTATTATGATAACATCTAATATTTAGAATATCAAATCAAAATCAAAATACTATCTTACCCAGGCTAAGGTTGGAGAGGTGTTACATTACCTTTCCTATTTCTCTCCAATTGAGTTTCCTTAGATTAATTAGATTGTAGAATAATATTTCAACCCTATCTTACCAAAATTTACTTTATTAGGATGATAAATATTCTCATATTTAAAATATCCTTCAAAATCATTAATCCAATCAATCAATTCTTCGGGATCTAGACTATTCGAGAAATTATGTATACCCATTTCACTTTTCTTACCAAATCTTGTAACTTCTTTTATTATTCTATATTTGTCTCTTTCTTCTTCAACTGTGAATGCTTCTTCTAATCCAACATCATCATGTTCATAATCACTATCATCCAATTTAGGGTTAATAATACCTCTTCTATCATGTCCAACCAAATATGGATATTCCTAATCATAGTGAAATTTTTCTCAATTAATTCTAAAACATAATTTTAGCCTCTATCCATCCTTCTACGTGGCATCTTTAAATTTTGATATGAACTACATCAATATTTGTTAGTCTATCTACTATAATTTAAATTATGAGAATATTCTACACAATATTATCTTAGTAGAAGACTTGTGGTGTCAAGTTTTTAATACATCTTGATTTACTAACCTTACTATATTACTCCAATATCAACTAATATCAAACCTTGCTTTACCCTACTCTAATACCAACTAATCTACTCAAGGTAGCCTGGTCTAGTTAGGCATTATCCAACCATTCATCCATTAATTAGTTGTGAAGAATTTAACCAAAGATAATCTCTTAACCATCCCATTAAGTAAGTGGAAGACTAATTAAATTGAGCTACATTTCCCTACCATAAGGTGATATGCTCCCAATACCAATAGAAAGTAACCCATCCAATGGTATTCAACAAATTGTTTAATTAATTCATGTCTTTTATTCCTCCTAGCTATTTAAATAAATAAATTATATTCATTATTTAAATACGTCGCTAATTACTTATGTCACTTTATAATTAAATAAATTTCTAAATTTATTTAATTATTTTTAGTCCATTACTTCTTCCTGATAATTTAAATAAATAAACTTTATTTATTTATTTAATACGTCATTAATTATTTATGTTTGCTCATAATTAAATAAATTTCTCTTATTTATTTAATTATTATCCTCTCCAACTTTCTTTCTAATTTTAAATAAAATCATTTATTTAAAATTACCCACTTTCTAATTTTCCTCCACAATTAAATAATTTTAATTATTTAATTGTCTTATTGTTTTTCTTTCTAAATTTAAATAAAAGCATTTTATTTAAATTGACAATTTCTCTCTTTCCAAGTAAATAATTTTAAATTATTATTATTTACTGTCACGTGAATTCACCATTTTGGAATTAATTTAAAATATTAATTTCAAAATAGCATTTATCTCCACAAATTAAGTTATTTCTAAAATAACTTGATTTTCTAACTCATCCTTTTCCACTTACTAATTCTTATCTCATTGTCACAACTATTCTTTTTCCTTGAATTAATTTTCTTAAATTAAATCTCGTCCACTCAATTTGATTTTCACCCTAAAGTTGCCCTAACCCTAATTAAGAGGTTATTTTGAATCCTGACCACAGATTCTAGAGCATTTCTTAATCTTTAATCTCATCAGTCCATCCAAAATTGCATTTTCTATAAAATGGCAATTTTGTCCTCATTTTGACATCTCTTAATTTTATTTGTTAATTTTATCTCTTAGCATCTACAATCTACACTTCTTCATCTTTTTCTATCTATTGTCTTCATCTTCATCATTTTGCTAGCTATTGTGCTTGTAGAATTTGGTTTTTACTTGCATAACTATTTAAGAATCCTTCAACACTTGCTTAGGACTAGTCCATAGTTTAGAGTTGCTCATCAAAATCTGAGGACAACTTCATTTTTCATCAAACTAGAAGGTACAATGAAATTCAACCATGGGGGATGAAGGACTTGGGTGAGCTCGTTTCATTTATTCTTTTTTTTATTCCTATGTTTTTCATTGTTTATTGTGGATTTATGTGTTTTCATTAAGATTTACTAACATTCCTCCATGGATTTCAATAAAGAGATAACACATAATGTTGGCAATGATTGTTCCAAGTATTTGTTTACATCAATTTTCGTTAACGTAGTAGCATCTCATTTGTCTTATTTGTTGCATAATTACTTATATTTTTTTTATTTAATAGTCATGTACATTAATTTATATATATTACAATAAAATGGTTATAATAATTATGCAATGTTTATGTTCATTCAACTAAGTAAGTACCAAGTTAAAGATATGAATATATATATCGAGCCTCTTATCAACGAGTTACTAAAGTTATGGAATGGCGTCACTATGTATGACATCTCTAGACCAATAGGACAAAGACAATTTCAATTCCATGCAATGGTTGTATGGACAATTCATGATGCCCCAGGGCTAACACATTTTTATGGTATGTTATAACGTTTGACTGCACTTTAACGATATTTAATTTTATGAAGTAGATATCATGCATGTTTTTTAAATAATCTATTCATTATATATAATTATAAAAATTGATATATTTAATCCAATTATATATGATCTTGCAGGTCTTCAAACAAAGGGAAAATTTGCATGTCCAATTTGTGGTTCAAAGATGAAATCTAGTCATTTAACAAGTTTAGGAAAGCAAGTGTTTGATGAGTATAGACACTTCATAGAAATCATAAATATCGAACTACTGAAAGACATCTTTTTATAGACACCAAAAATTGGTCTAGGCTTGCGAGTACTACTTTCGACATAATTTTCTATTATCCATGGTCATGATTAAATAATTTTTATTATTTAATTACCCTTTCTAAACACATATTTTCTCTATTATTTAAATACCCCTTTTAATTATTTAATTACTTCATAATGACCTTTATTCAACTTGATTAATTAAATAAATCATATTTATTTAATTATGTCACTAACTAATTAATTCTTCTTTCTTATTTAAATAATTTATTATTTAATTACCTCTTTCTCATATTTCAACTATAATTAAATATTTATTATTTAATTATTCATTTAATCCTTTTCAACAATCAATTAAATAAATTATATTATTTATTTAATTAATTCATTTCAATTTTTGAATGTTGAATTAAATTAACATTTAATTCATATTTAATTATTTATGTCACATTCTTCTATCGTCCAGTTATCTAATCATTCACTCACCTTCTGAATCAAGATCTATTTTAAATCCTCCAGTTATCTCCAGGTTTGATATCTGATCATTTATGCGAGAAGAATCTCTATCACAACCAGTCAGTTAACTAGTTCTAACTCATATGCATGAATGTGTTTATTAATTAAATATCTTTATTTAATTAATTAATTCATGTGTGCATTCGAAAGAATTATTCTTCAAGTTCTAACTTTGTCTTTGTCATTCAAAGTCTATTTCTTCTATTTTTAAAGACTCTTAACTGAAGATTAAATTGTTTATTTAATTTAGAACTCGTGTTCTTTCTATTTTCGAACAGTCTTGACACAAGATTAAGTTATCATTCCAATTTAATCTTTATCTTGCAGTCTTTCCTAACTCACGTTCTAACTGACACAAAACTCACATCGCATGGCATTCATCAATCTCATATGTTGATCTCTCTTTTGAATCTAAGTCGATCGTTTGAAAACCCAAAATCTATAAAATGACCTGTCATTATCATTATTCTCTCCTCCCGAAATCAATACTTTTGAGAAGAAACTTAATCTTTGATATTTTTCTTAGACATTCAACAAGGTTATGCTTGCATCAATACTAAAAATCTGAGGGCCAGAATACTGAGACAACAAAATGGAGAAGGAAAATCAAGATAATTTGAAGGAGTGGACGCGTATTCAGCGAGACTGTTCTAGTTATATTTATTATGTTTTTGTTCATTTTTACTCATTCTTAGTTTTTTTATTTTAGATTAATCCTTGTTAGATTAGATTTAACATTGTCTATTCTAGTGCAGATTTTCATTTATCTATGTTACACTTTTCAATGAGAAAGAAGAGACTACATCAAAACCACGAAGAAGGAAACCTCACCTATGGAAGTTGGAATATAATATAATTAATCATCAAGGCTATACATAAGGTTATATCATTATTCTCTCCTCCCGAAATCAATACTTTTGAGAAGAAATTTAATCTTCGATATTTTGCTTAGACATTCAACAAGGTTATGCTTGCATCAATACTGAAAATTTGACGGCAAGAATACTGAGACAACAAAATAGAGAAGGTCAATCAAGATAATTCGAAGGAGTGGACGCATATTCGGTGAGACTTTTCTAGTTATAGTTATTATTATTTTGTTCATTTTTAATCGTTCTTAGTTGTTTGATTTTAGATTAATGCTTGTTAGATTAGATTTAACATCGTCTATTTTATTGCAGATTTCCATTTATCTATGTTACACTTTTCAATGAGAAAGAAGAGACTACATCAAAACCACGAAGAAGGACACCTCGCCTGTGGAAGTTAGAATATAATAGAATTAATCGTCAAGGTTACACATCGGATCAAATTTTTTATCTATCATATATGATATGTTTGGAATTTATATTCTTATATTGTGTTTTGTTTACTCATGTTGTAATTGACAATGATTGTCGTTGTTAATTTGTTTAACTTATATGCTTCATGAAGGTCGTCAAGGCATTAATGGTCGGCTTCCACAAGGACTGAAAAGTTATCTTAAATAATTTAGTAGGTTTCTCTACTATGAGCAGCTACAAATTGTGCATTTGTTTGATACAATGCATATCGGAAAGAATATAACATAAACATTATGGAAAATATTGGATGAAAAGAATGACAAAGAAAAAATTGTGAATTTTTTTAGTGAAATTCAGGAAGCCAATCATGCAATGAAAAATGTCATTCAATTAAATAGTGATGGAGACCAAATTAATATAAGTGCCCTTCCTTGGTTATTAATGCAGCAGCAAAGCAATGCTACAAAAGAATTCATATGAAAAATTTGATTTCCCACGGAATTTGTTGTGAACATAAACAATATCATAACAAAGAAAGGTGAATTTAGGCCAGGGATGAAACGCATGATTGGCATACCTTCATTAAGGTAATTATTCTAGTATACTATATATATATTTGTATACTACATGTACTTTTTAGTGTATTATGTTTACTACTTTTAGAAAAATAATGAAAATATCATTTTATAAATGTTGTAGTACGTTCTACCTCTATCTCTCCCTAATAACTTCAACAACAATGTCAAGAAATTTAAATATGATATTCGAAAATACATGAGGTAATAAGCGATATTTGTTCAATTCGTTGTATAGATCTTATATTTGTCATTTGTTTTACTTTTTATGTAATATATTGTATATTTTTGTTAAATCTCATTAATATATTTGCACATTGAATCACTTGTAGATGGTTGTCATCTAAAGAAATCCATAAAGAAGATATAAATTATTGGAAGAGAAAAATTTCTCGTCTAATGTGTGAAATGCAAAAGTGTCTGCCTTCAACATTTTTCAATGCACAAGAACACTACCTCATACACCAAGTTGAGGAGATTGAATTGTGTGGATCTATACACACAAGGTCAATGTGGATGGTTGAGAGGCACTTTAAATTTTTGAAAGCTTTGGTTAGACAAAGAGCACATCCTGAGGGTTCTATGGTGGAGGGATATATGGTATACTAGACCATGGTATACATTATTGAATATCTTCCTAAGTTTGCAACAAAGATCCATGTAAGTTGCATTTGGGATCCCAACTCCATCAACAAATTCGAAGGGGAGTACCTGATGGGTAAAGGGAGATTGAGGAAAGTGAGAGGTAATTAGAAGATGGTCATGGAGATTAATTAGAATACATTTTACATTTCATTTTTATTTATATTATACTTATTTAATTATAAATCTTCAATGTACATCAATTATAAATTAAGGTCATATTATATCGTGGTAATTAACTAACTATACGTCATTTGTGAATTTCATTTTTTTTTACAGTTGGTCGAGAGTGCGATGCACTACATTTGTATGTCACAAAAAATCTTGATTGGATGACGGTATGGATTGAACAATGTCAATAATTTGGTCACGCATTAACATGGGAAGGTCTAGCTTCATTGGTTAAAGAAGCACATCGTAATGGAGATTCCAATATTACACCAAGGGAAATTGATTTAGCATATGGTTTAAGAGATAAACAGGTACGTATAAATATATTAATCACCCATATTATTTAATTATTTTCAATTATATTGATGTTATATATGTTGAGTTTTTTTCTTTGCATACAGTCGGCCATGAATAAATATGTTTATCAACTGACGATGCAATAATTTTTACATGTTTGTCATACTGCAAGTGAAACACCACAAGGCTATGTTGTGCAATGGTCATAAATTTTGAATCAAAAAGTTGGATGACATGAAGAAAACTTGTCATTCTGGATAACTACAGTCTTTCTGGTGACTAATATATTATCTAGAAGCGACATACATGCAGAAGTCTGAGAAAATTGATACTTTGGGATTTTGGATGATATGCTTGAGTGTGAGTTTAAGTCCTTCAAATTATTTTTGTTCATCGTCCAATGGTACAGGCTACGATTGAATGAAAATGATCCCGAGAGAACTATTATTGAACATGATAATGGATTTACCATGGTTAATACAAGGTCGAGCGAGCGAGATAGAAATGAGCCCTATGTTCTTCCAAGCCAATGTGAGCAGGTATTTTACTTCGAGGTTCTAGGTAAAATAGGTTGGTCTTTTGTTGTTAGACATGATCCAAGGGGAAGGATGGTAAAGTATAATGTGTTGGAAGAAGAAGATACCGAAGAACTAGAAGATGATGTAGATGATGATCATGATCAATAGTTAGTTGATGATGTGCCTGACAAAGATGTCGAAGAAGAGGAACTAAATAATGATGATGTAGGAGTTAATGTTCACAAATATGACTTCCGTGTGGATGATGACATTATCGAAAATGATGTCAATGATGATGATGATGATGATGATGATGATGACCAATCCTTACAATGTCAAATCTGGATCAGATGATACAAACAAAAATTTGGATGAAGAAGAAGATCAATGAAATTGAAATGTATGATTTATGTGATTATATTATCTATTTGATATTGATTTCTTGATAGAATTATATTTGACTTATATGGTTACATAATTAATTCATGGTGTTACAACTATTGTAGCTCTCCTAAAAATTTCCATATGATCATAATGAATAGTGTTTTGGGAAATTTCATGAAAGATGACACATTGATCGTAGTAGTGAAATAATTGCAAAGTCGTTTATATTTTTTAGACCAATCACCCTTTGAAATGTCATTTTTAGGATCATCTCCAATTTGATTACTAGGACACATAAGGTAGGATTTGATTGGCTTATCTTGGAGGAACATTGTGGCTTTGTGTAATGTGAGAAATTTTTGGATGGGCTAGTTTCTATTGCTAAGGTGGATCACTCCTTTCTTCAAAGGCCAAACAGTTATGATTGGTTCAAGTGTTCTTTTCTTTAGAAAACTCCTATTGCCTTTTTGATAGGTTATGATTTGATTAGATGGGTTATGAAGCACTTATTTTAAGTAATTTATGTCTGTTTTAATTTGTAATTAATTAAATTCAAACACATCCAAAATTATGTCCCTTTCTCTATTTGATTATTGTGTTATTTAATTATTAACTCAAATGACACCTCCAATTTAACTCTATCTAATTGAATTTATCTAAAGTGTTGAACATATTTAGATCAAATTTAGTAATTAACTCAAACAACTTTGCCAATTTAACTATATGTATATATAACTTTAAGTTATTTTTATTTTAACTAAAATTGAAGTTACAACATACAAACTAAATGATATTTATGATTGTAAAATTTATGATTAAATATATCTCTTGCAATATCAATCATTCATTCACCATCTTGAGCTCCTCATCCACTTCCATGGTTCCTACCCTTGGAATTTTTTTTGCTTTTTCCCCTCTTATTCTCTTTATTTTTTCAATCTAAAATTTATGTTATCTTTATGATTTAGTGAAATTAATATGATTTATCAACATAATAGATAGTTAATATATTCAATTCTTCTTCGATTGAACACCTTCAACTATTTAATATATATCTAGACACCTTCTCTTGGTTACCTTCTTGATGACCAACTCTAATAGATAACTTATAAAGATCCTTGGTATAATGTTTCTATCTCACATTTTATAACCTATTTAGTAGATCTAGTTGATAAAATATAGGAAAAAACTTAGAATTCCATTTATTTACCATCCTTTCCCATTTTTCAAGTTTAGGCTTACCTTTCCTATTTCTCTCCAATTGGGTTTCCTTGCATTAATTAGATTGTAGAATAATATTTCAACTCTATCTTACCAAAATTTACTTTATTAGGATGATAAATATTCTCATATTTAAAATATCCTTCAAGATCATTAATCGAATCAATCAATTCTTCGGGATCTAGACTATTCGAGAAATTATGTATATCCATTTCACTTTTCTTACCAAATATTTTAAGTGCTTTTATTATTATCTATATGTCTCTTTCTTCTTCAACTATGAATGCTTCTTCTAATCCAACATCATCATGTTCATAATCACTATCATCCAATTTAGGGTTAATAATACCTCTTCTATCATGTCCAACCAAATATGGATATTCCTAATCATAGTGTAAATTTTCTCAGTTAATTCTAAAACATAATTTTAGCCTCTATCCATCCTTCTAGGTGGCATCTTTAAATTTTGATATCAACTACATCAATATTTTTTAGTCTATCTACTATAATTTAAATTATGAGAATATTCTACACAACATTATCTTAGTAGAAGACTTGTGGTGTCAATTTTTTAATACATCTTGATTTACTAACCTTACTATATTACACCAATATCAACTAATATCAAACCTTTCTTTACCCTACTCTAATACCAACTAATCTGATCAAGGTAGCCTGGTCTAGTTAGGCATTATCCAACCATTCATCCAATAAAACTTTCATCTGTCAACCTTATTTAAACATGGTCAAAATTTATAGAAATCAATATGCAAGGAACAACATGATATCATTTATTGAATTTGCATGAGTTAAATTACATGTTTAGGCATCAACATTTGGTTACAAAATATATAATATGATCGATCAATTAATTTTTTGTATGGAAATAGTGACATGTGAATGGGGCCAACATTGAAATTTTTTCAATTTGTGCTTGTATGGATTGAAACTTGACATGGTTAGCCTACACGCATGCATTGATGATATGGGAGGGTTTTAAGACTCAAACATGAGGTCATGCTATATAAAGGCATATCGTCCTTCATAGTAATACAAGTTGCCTTATTCTTCGTCTCTTTCATATATTGTTCCTAATTATCAAATGGTGGTAAGTGATTATTCCCTTATATATCATTGTATAATTATTTTTTTCTATATTAATTTATATATTTTTATTATATTATGTGGTAAGTGATTATTCCCTTATATATCATTGTATAATTTTTTTTCTATATTAATTTATATATTTTTATTATATTATATTATTTTTTTATTTGTATATTTTAATTAATTAATAAATAGATTTAATTGATTATTCTGTTTTGCCTTCTGGTTGGACAGTATGTCCTTGTGTGGTTATGTTGCTTTGATGTATTTCTAGATATTCAGATACCCTATTATGTTGTATTTTTTGTTAGTACCTTAACTATGGTACTCGGCTGTATTTGATCGCTATCTATAAAGCGATGTTAATATTATATTTTGATGTGATGGTATTTTAATATGATGTTTATCTTAATGGCATGTTTTGATTAGCATAAATGGATATTCAGATTAATGATGTTTATATTTTGGTTTATACTAGCATGTTAGATTTGTCAGTTATTTGAAGTGTATTGGTGAAGGGGACGGTATCGTATCACTTGCTTGCGAGTGCCCTACGATCCCGTGATTTCCTCTTCACGGTGTGTATTTTATGTTGTTTATACTATATGTTGTTGTTTACTTGATTTGTAGGTTGACAGGTACAGGACATCAACTCCACCTAGTTTCACAGGTGAGAGCGTGTTCAATACCCAACGGTATTCAATTGGGAGATAGTAGTTAGGTTTTCGTGCCAGGTCGTCACCCTAGTCCTTGTATGTCGTCGGTTGGTTGTCAGGTTGTGTTGCTTTGTTTATCGTTCCCTCTCTTTGTTACTTAATTGCAAGTTATAAAGGGGTGATTTAAATGGCTTAAAGTATTTAAGTTGTTGAATAAGGTAATCTGGAATTATGTTGAAACAGAATCTATTTATTATTAATTTAATTTAATTAATAAATAATTTAATCGTTGATTAAATCTATTTATTAATTAATTAAATTTATGTTGTTGGAAGAAGTGAATTTATTTATGTTGAATTTGGAAATAAAGAAAATGCATGAAAGTCAATTTGGGAAATTAGGAATTAAAAAATTGAAAAATGATTTAAAAGTCAAATTAGAAGTTTGAATTCAAAAAAAAATGAAAGAAATTAGGTATTTTTGCATTTTCTGTTTTCAAGAATTTATGAGGGGGTTGTTGGATTTTTAGGGTTGAATCCTTATGTTTGGATTTTGGCTCTCAATTTTTGGATCTTGGAGTTTGGAGAAAAGTTTGAATTTGAGAGAGGAAACAGGTTTCAATTTTGTGTGTTTGGGGTTGGAGTTGTGAAATTTGCTGATCTGAGGAAGGAGTTGAGCATCGTCTGGATCATCTCAAACACTAGTAAACCAGGTTCATTCTTATAATTTGTTTGTTTTGAAGAAAAAAAGTGTATTCATTTATATTTGGATGATGAAAATCATGTTTAGAAATAAAAATAAAAATAGTGTTCTTGGTTTATAAATGATCATTGTTGTATGGTGTTCTTGACTGATTTTGGAAATCCCCTCTTGAAAATATAAAATATATAAATATATTCATTATATATATATATATATATTTATGAAATTATTGGCTTTATGGTGGATTAAAATTATGTCTTTTTGTTTTTTTAAACCCTGGTTTCTTTAAAAAAAAAAAAAATCGGATTTATGAAAATCCGCAGGCCTATGGTTTTTTAAAAAATAAAATAAATAAAATTTTATTTTGCTGGGGGGGCTGGGGGCTCAACACCCACCATGTAACACCCCGCCAAGTAACCTTAAAGGAAGTTGCAATTAACGATTTAAGTGAACCAATTTTTATTTTTTAAAGTGCAATTAACAAACACATTCACTTACTAATTAACAACAACCTCTAAGGCTATAAGGTTGGGATTACTTAAAACCCACACATACATATTACATAAAACCATAGCATCATAAACTTTATGAAATAAACATCATACATCATAAGAATACCACATAACATAATAAGATGAACATCCAAGATACAATCTCATAAATATTAACTTAATCTAATAGTTACATCACTCATTTCCAGAATGAGACCATAGTACAAAAGTATAACAATTACATAATCTCACCTCATAAACATAAGAGGGATAAAATATCTTATACAATCAGAAGTATTACAATGCAAGAAAATACAATAAGAACCGCGAGCTGACCATCTAGATGTCTTGCCACCCAGTACTGAAGATCAAGGGGGACCCAACGATTTTGGTGCATGTTCCACCCAACCATGTGGTACCCGAAGGCTCACCCCCCATGCTAGGAGATAGTAACCACACAACATGGTCAAGATACTACTACCTCTAGACAAAGGCAGACTCATAATGACATAACCAAACAAATGAACTAAACAAGTACAACTCAGGTACAACACTAATACCACTGACATAGGTCACATTACTTCCAGACATAAAATAGACCAATTATGTTCAGGGAACCATACATGTATACAACTACCAATCACCAAGGGAATCTCAAGAGCATACAACCTAAGAATCATAACCACTCCATCTCAAGGAGGAAACAAATATAAGAACTCCCTCCAAACATTTTGGAGACAACAAAACACATAGTCCACTCCTTTTCAGGAGGTACAAAACATCCCCATTCATGAAAATTGGGTAATAACTGAAAGACACCATACACTACACAAGGGAAGAACAACTGGTTGACATAAAGATTCAACAACCCTCATTCACTAAGTTCTTCTGGAAGACTTATAATTTAGGACTAACACTAAATCCCATATCCCAACATACAACATGACGACCTAGCTATGGAAGCATTCAAAACATTAATTCAAATCTAGTATTTGGATTTCTTAAATCCATAATCATTCCATAGAGAATGTTGACAAAGTCAAAGGCACAATACCTAGATTAACCGAACTAACCATACAACCATATTTCCTCTTTCCTTATTGGACATCTAAAACAATTAGACTTACTTCCCTTTACTGAATACAGAGAATTAAATCCTTTAAGATAATCATGAGGAAGATACTACTTTTGGATATACTAAATCCATATCTCTTTCATAATCCAATCACAATGATTCAATTAATCTAATTAGAAATTAATAAATAAAATAATTGATTGCCTCATCAATAAAACAACTTCTTAATTTACTTTTAAATTGACACAAGTCCATGCAAGTAAACTCTTTCCATTTCCTAACCAAATCTTACATTTCATTCAATTTCCTATTTAGAACATGAAAACACTTTAATATAATAAAATATCGTTTCTCTATCCATTTACCCACATACACTAATCAATCCATTTTTTAAATACCTATTCAATACTATATTGCAAGCATCTTATTAAAATAAAATACGATAATGAATTTACACTTAATATATATATATATTTATATATATACTCCATATTATATAGACACCCAATATATATATATATATATTAATAAATTTAATTACATATATTCTTTAATATTCCATTCAAAATAGATTAAATTGCTCTAAGAAAATAAATAAAACATAATAAATATTTGCCTTTTTGCAATATAATCATTTTCTAAATTTGCTTCTAATACAATATAAAACTATTGCAAATACTATATTCAATCTTTTTATCCAAAATCTATATCTTTTATCAATTTTCTATTTATACCTACAATTCTTCAATGTATAATAAAATTTCTTCTTTCTTACCTAATTTACCATGCATTCTAATCTTATCTTTTAAAATCCCTATCCACAATAATATAAAACTTTTCCTCTTTCAAAATAATAGAAATATTTAAGTAAGTGTCTTCAATTAATAAATAAAAGAGAACCTAGTTTAGATAAATAAATCAAACTAAATGTATATTTTTCAAAAAAAACAACATACTTCATACTATAGACAATTTTCCTCCTTTTCCTATCAAACATTCATTATGATATCCTTTGAAATAAAACAATTTAAAATTAGTACCTGGAAGCAATATTAACTCCAAAATATTAACCCAAATATTTCAATTTTAAAGAATCTAACTATATTTAGCTTAGGTTGAATTATTCTCCCAATACAATACCTATACTAAAATATCAAAAATATACAATGTATATTTTATAAATGTAAATTAATTCATTCCTATCTCTTTTCATAAGAAAATGAATCTTTAAATATAATAACTCCAAATATTAAAAATATACATTGAATAAAAATAAATTTTATTAAATTAAACCCTGAAATAAAAGGAAAACCTAAATATCCTTATGGGAATGGCGGCCAAATCCGAACCATGCAAATCACTGCACCGCTGAAGTTCACCATATCCAACCACCAAGGAAGCCCCAATGTTTGGGGGGCTATTGTGCATAGCACAGCCAAACCCCAAACTTGGGTGGCCGCAAACTATGAGGGGCGGCGCTGCCAAGGGCAGCGCTCCCTCCACACACTGTGTGGAGGGCGCTGCCAATGGCAGCGGTGCCTCTCACAAAGCAAAGGCAGTGATGGGAGAGGGAAGGGGGCTGCGGAGGCCCTTCCTCCATAGTCGTCCCCTCATGGGACCGATAGTGGAGGCAGCGCCTCCCAAGCCTCCCCCAAAACACAGCGAATTTTATTTTAAAATAAAATCTCGGTTTTCAACCCAAAACCATGAATGTCGTACGGACGACAATGGGGAATAAAAAAATAAAATTTATAATAGTAAAATATAATTATATATATCATATGTATTTACATATGTATATTAATTAAAATATATATATATATATATATGTAAGTATATGATATATATATATATATATTTAACCAGAATTTCCATTACTAAATAAATTGAAGAAATTTTTCTGAAACATTCATTTAGAAGTAAAATTATGCAAATTTTTCAGAGAACATCACAATTTCACATAGTTTCAACACCGATTCCTTTAATCCATTTTCTCTAATCAATTAAATTCTACTAAGGTTTTCACAATTTTACTAAAGAATTTTCACAGAAAGCAAAAGCTTAAAATTTATTTTGTTCTTTTCTTCTAATTACAAATTTCTTTTCTATAATAGGTTTACCAAACAAATCTTAATTCACTATTATTTTAAAAGTAACCAAGAACAATAAAACAACAAGAGGAAAACCTGGTTCAAGAAGCTACAGGAAAGATGAATTTCTGATGCAAGCCTCCTCCAAAGATTTCCTGAATTTCCTTCAATTATCCAACAAATCCAATCCAAAACCCAACAAATGCAAACAATCTTTCCTCCAATCACTTCTACAATCAAAACTCTCTTCAAACCCTTCTTGATGCAAATTTTCCAAAATTTCTTCTCTGCTGTAAAAATGAAATTTTTTCAAGATTTTTTCTGCCCTAAAATTAAAACATGCATTCCTTATAAATCAAAATACCTAATACAACCCTAATTCACATTACATGCAAATTAGATATTAATTTCAATTTCAATTTTTACAACCCTAATTCACATTGCTTGCAAATTAGATATTAATTTCAATTTCAATTTCAATTTTCAAAAACCCACTTTCAATTTAAAATGCAATTTCAAATAATAAATTAATTTCCAAAGTTGAAACTCCTTTCCCAAATAAACATTTAATTACAATTTCTAATTTAATTCCACAAGTTGAAATTAAATTCTAAAATTAATTTTAATTATTTTATTTCCTTTCATTTTCTTGCATCACCTTTAATTAATTAATTTAATTATTTAATAACTAAATTCAACCCCCTTGAATTAAATTTAATTAATTAAATAAATTAAATATAATTAATTAATTTAGATATAAACTTTTATCCACCTTGCATAACTTAAATTAAATAACCATCAACATGATTTAAATGCAATTATTCTAAATATTGATTAAATAAATACGCACCTTTCATAATCAAATAATATTAAAATAAGGTAGACTATGACTCAACAACCAAAGCCGACAACACACTAAGGCTAGGGTGTGGACTTGACACATGTTACCTAGCTACTATCTCCCATTCAACTTAACCGTTGGATTGACATGCTCAAACCTCTGAAACCAGATGGAGTCGATGTCATGTACCTGCAATCTTGAAACCAAGTAAACAACATCATACAATATATCCAGCATATAATACACACCGTGAAGGAAGAAATTACGGATTCGCAGGGCGCTCACAAGCAAGTGATGTGAACCCGTCCCCTTCACCAATACAATCATCAAAACTGACACTTCCATTATAATCCAATAATTTCATATACAATCACATGTTATATCTACTAACATCATTACATCATTAAAGCATGTAAATTAAAGCCTCAGATAACCAAATCACATCACATAATATAGTTGTCGCTCAATAGTAGTGATCAAAACATCATAACAAAATGTATCCAGTATCAAGGTAGCTGCAACCAAACATAGCATAAAGCAAACCGAATAAGAAGCAAAACGGAGGGGTATTACACACCGCACCTCCCATGGAGGCGGGTGGAGGGAGCTGCGCCCAGCACACTCCCCACCCTCCTCTTCCACCATTGTTTCCCCTCCCCATGGCCCGCGCAGGCTGTGTAGGCTGCGCCACCATGGTGGGTGGCCAACACTTCCAACGCCGTCGCGCCCAGTGCAAACCCAGCCCGTGTCGACCTCCACCTCCCTCCGCCTCCGTGCCGGCGTGTCCATCATCACCACCCCTGCACGGCCTGGTAACCCTGTGGCCGCCCTAAGCCGCCACCTCCGCCACCCTTAAACCCCCACTGGTAACTCCACCCAGCCAAAAGAAAACGCGCTGCCCCTAGTTGGAATCCGCGCCACCCTGTCATAACCCGTGGCCATAAGAAAATCCGCGGCCAGCCTTAGGTCAAAAGCACGTAGCCCGAGGGTTTAGTGGGGCCCTTCCAAAAATAAATAATAATAATTATATTTTCATTATTTAATATTATATTATGTTTTATGTATAGATATATATATATTTTTGTTATTTTATATTATATTAACTTAATATTAAAATATGTAAGTATTTTATATTATATTAATATAATATTAAGTAATAATATATATGTTTTATGTATTTGTTTAATAAAATGATGTATATATTCAAAGGCATGTTTTAAGTTCATTCGAGGGAATTAAATATTGATTTAAATTAATCGCATGATTTAAATGTGATTGTGAAAATGGAAATGTTACACCCTCAATCAAACTATTGATCGTAATTTAGAATAATATATCGGATGAAATATTATATTTGATGTTAAATGATTTGTTTTATATAAAGTTATGTTAAATTATCTTAGAAATGAATACGCCAAGTAGAGGAAACGTTTATTCATTTTTTAATGTCATTTTCTGAATAATTGAAATAAGTGTTTAATTTATAAATATTGGAAACATTTAAAGGATGTAATTTTGATTTAAATTATGCTTATGACTAAAAGAGACATTATTAAATTAGTGTTAGTATGGAAATAATCTATTGAGCTTTACTAAAAGACATGGATTTAGGAAATCCGAAGTAGAGTTAATTCTGATTAAACTGCTTATCTCTTATGATTGTCGTCTTGGGAAGTGGGTTAATTGTGTTGTAAATTCGTAAGTCTTCCAGATGTGATTTTTAGTTCTGTGGTTGTCGTTTGTGATGTGTGCCTCCTTGTCAAGAGCAATCAGGAGCAGTCTTGTTATTGATGCTTCCTCCAGTGTTTGGAGATGGGTTCATCTTTGTCGACTCCTGAGAAAGGAGTGGATGTGTTATCTTGTTTGTTGAACCTTGGTTCCATAGATGTTTGTTTGGATGGTGTGTGTGTGTCATTGTAGAAGAGTGGCTTGTAACGAGGGCTGACACCCGAAGTGGTGTCAAGGATAACTCATTGTAAGTTATTTAATCAAGTGATAACTAAAACAATACTTAGAAGTTTAGGACTAACTTCTCACTAATCAAGATTTTAATACCTCACTCATGGACCTAAGTGCTCGGTTAGGCTTGGGATGAGATGGGAAGGCTTTTAATGGCAAGGTCATCTATCTTGTCTGTACGAAAGGTATTTGGCTCCGCATGAGTGAGTATGGGGGTCGGGATTCGGTAAAGGTCACCAGGATAACCTTTTCTTGTGGGGGACAGAGCCTATGAAGATTCCCAAGGATAACCCATGACAAGCTATGTGATGACACTCTATCTAAGACAACAGTTGGTTCTTGTTTCTGGTTGGTATGGTTTCCTTAACATACCTGATGTAACCATAGTTGGTATTCGATTATTTTGTGTATGGTTCTTTTAACATACTTGTTCTACTTTACTTCTGGAAGCATTGTGACCATGTTGAGTTGTCCTTGTATTGTACTTGCATGGTATTTGAGTTGATCTTATGTTGTACTTATGCTGGATTTGAGTTGTACCTTGGGATGTACTTGTGAGGTTCATGTGATTGGTTGTTTCAGTTTATTTTATCATGTGTCTAGAGGTAGATGGTCTTGACTAGGATTCCTAGTTACTATCTTCTAGCACGGGGGGTGGGCCTTTGGGTTCCACTTGGTTGGGTGGCGTGCACCTAAATCCATTGGGTTCTTTCTTCATGTTCGTATGGACGAGACTTCCAGTTGGAGAGCTCATTGGTTTCTGTTTCAGTTCTTGCTTTATTGCATTTCAGTGGATCTTATATTATTTTACCCCTCAATTGTTATTGAGGTGGAAAGTTGTAAATGTAATCTTATATATTGATCTTGCCTCATTCAAGGAATGAGTGTTGTAACCTTATTCTTTAAATTGGATAAATTGAATTGATAATTATCTCTTATGCTTGTTTTAAATTATCTTATATGGAATGCATGTATTTAATTTGCATGGTTCAATTCATGTTTTTTGTTGAGGTTCTATATAACCTTTGTCTCATAACCTTAGAGGTTGTTGGCATTAGTTAGCGAACTTGCTTATTAATTATACTTTAAAAAATATATATATATTTTGTTTAAGTAGTTTTATGCAACTTCCTCTAGGGTTGCATGGCGGGGTGTTACACTATATTACTCCAATATCAACTAATATCAAACCTTTCTTTACCCTACTCTAATACCAACTAATCTAATCAAGGTAGCCTAGTCTAGCTAGGCATTATCCAACCATTCATCCAATAAAACTTTCATATATCAACCTTATTTAAACATGGTCAAAATTTATAGAAATCAATATGCAAGGAACAACATGATATCATTTATTGAATTTGCATGAGTTAAATTACATGTTTAGGCATCAACATTTGGTTACAAAATATATATTATGATCGATCAATTAATTTTTTGTATGGACATAGTGACATGTGAATGGGGCCAACATTGAAATTTTTTCAATTTGTGCTTGTATGGATTGAAACTTGACATGGTTAGCCTACACGCATGCGTTGATGATATGGGAGGGTTTTGAGACTCAAACATGAGGTCATGCTATATAAAGGCATATCGTCCTTCATAGTAATACAAGTTGCCTTATTCTTCATCTCTTTCATATATTGTTCCTAATTATCAAATGGTGGTAAGTGATTATTCCCTTATATATCATTGTATAATTATTTTTTTCTATATTAATTTATATATTTTTATTATATTATGTGGTAAGTGATTATTCCCTTATATATCATTGTATAATTTTTTTTCTATATTAATTTATATATTTTTATTATATTATATTTTTTTTTATTTGTATATTTTAATTATATTATATATTTTTGTTATATTGTATCATTTATGAGTTTCTAAAATATTTTACTTCCATGTCAACCACTTTCTTTACTTCAATTGAGAAACATAATACCTTTATAATCTTGCATTTATCAAGTGTCAATAAAATAAAATTCTAAGTACTTAGCTATCAATTTTCTATCCTATCTCTACCATTCTAGTTCTAAAATAAAACACACAAATCAAACTTAAATATTAATTTGAATTTCACATTTTATTTTGATTTTGGCCTGGCGCGCATAGGATCACGACATAGCTTAGTGCACGGAGACCCTAACTGGTAAAACAGGGCAGGAGGAAAGCTAGAGCGATGAGGTTGAGCGCACTCAGAAAGGGAAAATTGATGACCAAGGGACAATGATTATTGTAAGTGATTTATATCTTTTATATTGGCACCCCATTCTCTTTAATCTGCAATTTTCTTACCAATCGACGACCAAGGGACAATGAGTACCAAGGGTAGGTCATTGCTTGATAAAATATCCCCATTCCTCCCTTCCATAACTAACTTAAAAACCAAGGTAGTGCCTACACTGTTTTGTCTTTCAAGCATAGTTCCTTCATCATTTTGTCACTTTCTCTTGCACCAATAGACACAATAGTAGGCTTTCAAGATGACATTCATACATGTAGGCTTGACATGGGATCTTTTCTCTGCAAGATAATCCACAACAACAATGACTTGTCTAAATTTCTCATACCTTAGGATAATTCAATATTCAAAGCATGAAGACATCTTAGCCATCAAGAAATCAGTGACAGTTTCAAGAGGATAGTATTACACATAGCTAGAAAGATTCATTCTTCAAAGGGATTCAAGGTATAAAATAATGAGTGCACATGTTACTTTCATTTTCAATAGACAAGAAATAAATTGTAGAGTCCTTTAACCTTGAATAATTGGATAATATTTCAAACACTTATATCTCAAACAAATAAGCAAAGTCAAAACCATGTAAGTGTAGTCTATGAAGGTATGTAAGCTCACATACCAATAGGTGACAGAGGGCACGGTTTTTAAGTTGGTTAAAAAAGGTGTTGGTAAGGGGATCTTGACAATGAAATATGATAAATAGAGTAATGGTATTAGTTAACTCTTGACAATAGAAACTATCAAGGACTCAATTGGAAAATAGTTCCAAAGTGTTAGAGGTAGTGTGTAATGGTAAACCTATGTGGTATTCCCTAAGAGTAACCATATGGTTATGAAAGACAATGATTTCTATCACACACATATACTCTCAAAGGGAATACTTAATGATAATATAGGTTTAAGGAAGCAACAAAGGACAGGTCTATAGAAGGTATGACAAAAGTGATTAAGGTATGCTCAATTCATGTGTGTGCAGCAAGGGGGTTGTGGTTGCCATATCTTTGTACTTACATGTTGTATGGAGAATTGCATACCTTAGTAGTTGTTGAAGATCAATTTAGAAACTATCACTAAAATATGTCAAGTCAGTGATGAAACTCTGGTGGATTAGTTGTTGGTTCTAGGAATAACTTATTAGTATTACAAAAGATTCAAACAAGCTCTAGAGGTTGGGTCCTTTCTCAAGTAGGGCTTCTTCACTACCATATAATTTTAGCAACTATTGGACAAGTTGTGGCAAGTACACCTAGATTTAGTGCTAATCTTTTTAATGCATTGAAAAAGGCCAATATCAACATTCAAGCTATCACCCAGGATAGCTCCGAGTAAAATATCATAGTGGTTTTAAAGAGAGCAGATCTTGGCATGTTTTGAAAGTGCACAGTGACAAGAAACAATCATGTGATGTTATTATGAAAAGCCTTGTCAAGAGGGCAGCACTACAAGGATAGTTATAAGCCTTGGTGTACCATCCATGCACAATGAAAAGATAGTGAAGATCTTTGAAACAAAGTTTAAATGATTCCATCATTGGCTCACAAAGTGACAATGAAGAACCCCTATCAAATGTCAAAAACCTTATTAAATTTTGTGCACTTCAACACAATTTTTTTATTACAAACTCAAAACAATTCATGTTTCATTCATTAACTTTAGTTATGCAGGACTGAAGCGGTGAGTGTTTCACAGTGGCGAATAGTTAAAAGGTTATTTGTTCAGATTGAATGCAAACACTTGCAAGCATAGTCATAGGGAAAATAAGGAGTAAGTGCACTAAATTTAAGAAGACAAACATCAAAAAAATGGAATGGATATTCAACACACAAATAGAGAGGGACGTCTGTACATAAAATAGGAAATTAGCCATGAGGTACAGGGATAGTCTTTTACAATTGAGAGAAATGACATGAATGATTTGGAGCAAAAAATAAGGACAAATCGTGATCCCTATAGGAGAACAACCATGTCATACCAATTCCAATCCAAAGTGGTAGTCAAAAGGCTAGATCATGATATACCTTTGACAAGATTAATGCATACCACAAGATCTATGGACTATGTGACTGAAATCAAAGCAATCACTATACAAAAATGTATGAAGTTGTAGAAATAGTCTAAGATTAAGGGACAGTCCAGTGAGAAATATATGATGGAGAAAATGAAATTTAGTATGAACATCATCTTAAAACAAAGATGATTGTCCTTCAATGAAATATGCCAAATGAAATGTTAAAGGAAATAGATAAAAGGCCTTGAGATAGTCTAGTCAAGAATCTACAAGGCTTACAATTCCTTTATTGCTATTAGTTGGAGTTGTTCATCAACACTTGATACAAATGGACCGCGCATGCTAACTTCTGTAGTTGTTGATTGAGCTAAATGCTTTAGCACCCATAATTTTGTATGTCTAATTGGATATGGTGCCTATATTATTTGTCCTTATTTGGCCCTGAAGACATTTCATCAATGGAATTTGAGCACTTCAAGCTATAGTAAATATGATGAGGAATAGGATGATGCTAACAGTTACTATTGAGAAAGAACAAAAGAATTTTTGCAAGGTGGTGTAGTCACCACTTTTGAAGATAATTTAAAGATGGGAATATTTTTTATTTCAAACATTATCAACCTTGTAGATTCATTAAAATATCTTACTTATCAAGAATGGGAAGGTTTATGACAGTAAAGAGGACAACCTACAGAGTAATGAACTATGTGAGATATGGGGGAAACTTAATAAAAAAAATGAGCATCTATCAAATCATGATAGTGAATGAATAATTTTAGTGGGGTTTCAAAAAGGTATGCCAAGGTTTTGGGTAAAATACCAATAGTTCAGTGTAAAGAAGGCAGGATATAAAAAATATGCATAGCCAAAAACAGTAAAAACACAGAAAATTGCTTCAAGAATGTGGTATTTGATATGAAATTTTGGTATCAACTCCTACAACAACCTTTTCTCGGGCCTTGAAAGGATTTTTAAATCATCTTAGATGCCAACTACCTTCAACCAATGTCCATAACTGACTTACAAACACTTAACAACCCATTATTTTGCAAAATTACAATTTTGACAACTTTTAATGTCAACAATTGCAACTTTTTACATTATCAACTAGATGACTTCCAAGCACCCTAAACACATTGAAAATTGTCTTGTTAGACCTTATTCACCTGGAATACATGACTCCCTACAAGAAAACCTATTCTACCTACTTTGACAATATTTGACCAGCTTTAATAATTTCTTCACATATTTGATCTTGTTTACAATATGGATCAATGAAACAATAAATGGTCTTTTAGACCTTATTAAACATAAAAAAAAATGGAAAACCTCCCTAGACACTTCTATGATCAACCTCTAATGCTCTAGTTGTGAACATAAGGTGTAGGTTCTCCTGCACCAAAGACTCCCCAATGAGCTATGCCTGTATCGCATGGAGTCATCTTCCATTGATTGTAGAACATATTATTGACCCCCATTCACTAAAAAATAATATGGTTGCTTGGGCACAAAAGTAGAGAAACTCAAAGATAGGGTCTTAGCAACATTTAAAATTTAAAATTTCATTCTTCCTTTCTTATCATGCAAACTTGTGACTCAACAAAAACAAGTATGCAAGGCCAACAACTTCAAAGCTAAGAATGACAGATTGCTAAATGTTTAACCTTTTTTCTTTGCAATGGCATGGTAATAAAGTATGATAGAAGTGGGATAAGAAATGCATCATTTGAAGCATCAAACCAATATGCAAAGATGAAATAAAGTGTTAACCCCTTAAACTAAAAGAGTTTCTTTTAACATTAAGTTTGCTGGGTAACCAATTCTTTTAAGTTATCAAATCCTACCATCATACATAATCAAAATTTTGTTGTTTCAAATGACTATGAGCACTAAATTTCACTATTTGAAGATGTTGAAACCTTTTCATAGAGAATTAGAACATTGATGCAACCACTCATCCTACCTTATTACTATATTAAGACTTGATTACCTTATCAAGACTCGATTACCTTATAACTTGTCAAATTCTAGCGATGAAATGATAGATTAATCATAATGTCACCTTGGGATCACATCACCATGAAAGAAATTCATCCAACATCCTTATGACTGCAAGCACCACCAAATAGGTATTTGTCAAATCTATCTTCCTCGAGTGAGGGAAATTCAGGAAGAGAAGAGGAAAGCGAGACATGTAGTAGGTCTAAAAGAGAGAGATCAACTAGAGGTCAAAAGATTAGAAGAAAATTTCGTAAACGCATGGAATTTTTTCTTGCTGAAGGGGGATCATGTTCTTATGATTATGAGAGCATAGGCGACATTGAGGTTTCCTTGAGGTGCAAACATCTACGGAAAAAATCGGTACCCAAGGAACTTTCTCCAATAAACATTGATTTTTGTGTCAACGAGAGGATATATCGCATAACACCATCGTCATTACATGGCTTGGGCCTATTTTGTATGGATGGAATAAAGGTATGTTATGACAAAGTTACTGAATTTATAGAGTATGTCACACCCTATTACGGTTACAAAGATTGGATGCATCTGGTTTGATATACACAAAGTATGTGTAGGTATGCATTGTCAGCAAATTATATACAGCTAAAACATAAGGATCAAAATAAAGGTGTGGCTATGTACATTGACGAAAGGCCAAATGCATCAAGGGATATTGCAAGGTTTATAAATAGTACATGACCTAGGTCAACAAATAAGCAACCCAATTTCATATTCGAGGCGCGTGATGGAAACCGTGTATTCATATGTGCGATAAAATCAATAACTGCAAGGGAAGAGTTGCTAATCGATTACAATTTGAATCGCATAGATACAAACACAATTACTATGGGGGTGGTACATACTATATACCATTTTACCCAACCTCCAATTAATGACTCCAATATACCATTTTATTATTATATTTTTTTCGTAAGTCTATTGGTTTCATTTCGGTAATGTTTTTTTATATTTATTTTTGGTCACAGCGGGACATTAATCAAACAGGGAAGGCTCTGGCCCAAAGCACAGATCATGATGCATCTTTAGGTGCTTCTACCTGACAAGTTTACCTCATTGTAATTGTACAAATTATATACAAGAAAAAAAAATTATTATTATGTTTTTTCATAGTTTTATTGGGTTAATTTCGATAATGTTTTTAATATTATTTTCGCAATCGGTTGATCGGGGAAAGACACCAGTAATAGAGAAGAGCATCCATAGGGAGGTGCAGTCACTATTATGCAATTATGACATTGCATATTCCGCAAACCCTCTGGATATGATAAGGAAGACCCCAAAAAAATGCAATGAATAAATCCTTCAGTTGTTATTCATAGTGCCTCAAACAGATGAGATAAGAGAAAGGGTTAAAATATTGACTGAGAGAGCAGAGAACTTGCAAGTAAGTTGTCATGATATCTTTAATTATAACATAAGTTCATTCATGGTTTTATATTTTGTAGTCTTTTATGTCATGAACTAAAATATGTGTTATTTTTATAGGATTTTTTGCATCCTCATGATGTTGCTGGCCATGATCAGGGTACTACAAGTGTTGCCCAGGGAGTAGGGATTGGTACAAGTGTTGATCTTGATCTTCCTACGCATACATCACATCATCCAACCGCATCATCTGTGCCTAAATTTTTAACTGAAATGTCGACAACACATAGCATGCAGACATCAGCTAGTGCACCCTCTGGCAATGAACACATGCCAGAACATGCGCTAGGACATGTACTTGGGGATGCAGAGGCCACTAGTACTGGTGATTTTTTATCAACATTTCCTGGATCTTCCTGTATTACTAGTACGGGAACATTGTCGATCACATTTGTGGTGACCGAGGATTTCATTCTCATAAAGATAGAGAAGGTCCCAGGTACTTTAAAATGTTTTAATTATTATGATGTATAATCCAATTAAAATTTACTTATTGATCACTCTTTTTAGACTAATGATCCCATGATCATTTTGCAGGAAATGATGTTTTTTATAAACATCTAAATTATATTACATTGGAGATCTTTGGGCCCACCATACATACATGGTGGAATGCCCAAAATCAAGATTTAAAAGATGAGCTCATTAACCGTTTAGTTGTGTTGTTCGGTAATAACACATTCAACCGAACCAAGGTCCTTAAGAAAGCTGGTACCTATCTAAAGTATGCGAGGGACCAATATAGTTCACATTTAGAGAAGAACAAAAAGTAAGAGTATCGCCCATGATTTTGGAGAGGAAGTGGAAGGACCTAGTGTTGGATGGAAAGGAGAAGGCTGAAAATAAAAAAAGGAAAGACACCACCAAACCAAGGAAGGTATATGATACTATCAACAATGTAATTATATATTGATTCCTCTTTTTTCACATAATCTAATGTATAGGTTGTCTAAGACATCGAAGGCAACAAAGGCAAGACTAGAAAAACACGGGCAACACAAAATTGGCTCTGGTGGTTATATTAAATTAGCCGCATGAATTGTAAGTATTAATAAATGAAATATTGCATCCAAATAATAAATTGCAAACAATTTTCATTTTATCACACCATAGAAGCAAAATTCATGATCTTATGCAAAAATGCAGGGCTCTGAATTCAATAGAGTGCCCACGGAAGAGGACCTGAAGATTGCCTTCCAGAAAGCCTATGTAGCCGTGGTTGAACACCTAAGACTCCTGACTAGGCAAACACAAGCTTCCACTGCATCCGACACACAGGTAAATAAACTCAATGAAGTTTATTTAAAATTGAATACTTGTGCAATCTATTCAATATTAATTTCCACCATAAAGTAATTATGTGCCTATTTGTGTTTAAATAGGGAAACAATGATAATACTACACATGACATTGGTATGTAGCCTAGTGAGGATGGAGCACAACTTGCAGATGAAGTTCATGGTGTGCATCCTGGAACTAGATGTATTCATGTGCTATACAAAACGCAATATGGATTAATACAATTAAACATCTTTAATTGAAATTTGTGTATTAATTAATGTAACCTTTTGTGTTTCAACTTTAGAGCATGTAGAGTGTGATCAACATGTTGAGCATGATCAGGCTAGATAAGATCAGGAATATGATGTGGCCCCATCAGGTAAAGAGGACCACTCTAATGTTATTTTAAATATATTTAATTGCAATTGGTGTATTAATTAATGTAACCTTTCATGTTTCAACTCCAGATCAGGATTTAGAGGGTGTTCAACATGTTGAGCATGAGGCTGTAAGACAAGATCATGAACATGATGTGGCCCCATCAAGTAAAGAGCACCACTCTAATGTTCTTTTAATTAATGAAATACTTGTAACAATAATAATAAAACATATCAATTTAACATTTCTTTGCTATTGTAGTAGACCCCCCTTGCAGTGGCATCCATGTCATGAGTACACAACTAGGCATACATTAAGATCACGAGCAAAGCTCAAAAAAACTTAAAGGGGGGACAAATGATTTAGAAAATGATACTCCACTTCATCTTTTTTTAGCTGTAAAAAAGAAACAAAAAAAAAGTGATTGTAATCATATTATGACAACCATATTTTTGATAATATGTAAAAACTGAAAGAATGAATGTGAATTTGTTAATGAATGAATGTTATATGTTAATAAATGAATTTTATATGTTATTAATGGATGAATGAATGAATGTTATATTTAATTAATGGATGAATGAATGAATGTGAATATTCTATTGAATGAATGTTATATGTTATGAAATGTAGGATGAATGAATGAATTTTATATGTTATTAATGGATGAATGAATGATTAATGTTATATGATCGGGTATGGGGAATTGAGATTGATGGGGGGGGAGGGGTCAAATGAGCTCCCACCGTCACGTGGTTGGCCCTGTTAAGTAGATAATATTAAACTATTCTCGAAACAAAGAGAAGCTCAATAAGGTAATGCACTTTTCAATATAAGAAATGCATCATTTGAAGCATCAAACCAATATGCAAAGATGAAATAAAGTGCTAAATTTTTACTATGGTGGTAGAAAAATGATTCTTTATACCCTGATGCCTTCAATTTCCAAGCCAATTTCTCCTACTTTGCATAGCTCTGCCATGTTTGTGGATGTGATATGTCTCCTACACAAAAAACATGTACCAGTTTATGACCTTCAATCCAACTATATTGAAGTATATTTTTAATTCCTCTATCTTTCATCAATATATTTACTATATGAACCTCGTACAGATGTTTTAGATAAAGAACCCATTATTGTGAAATGTGCCTCTAGTTTAGTAAAGTGAATCCATGCTCTGCATCATAATTTGAAGTTCTTTCCATTCCAATGTTCTGATTTTAGTTTGTTTGTATGGATTTGTATGAATACCACATTGTTTTGTGTCTGGATTTGGTTTCAAATCTCTGTTTCTTTTTTTTTTAGTGGTGACATAACTCTAAAATTTAACTTTTGTGCATAACAGGTTAGTGGAAAAATTGACAGCTCTAAAGGGTTTAGAGGCTCGATTGAAATAGATACACGTATATTTGGATCTTTTTGTTGATGGGATGCTTCCACTTAACAATGAAATTTTCTACCTTCTCCAGGTATGCAAAAATTTCTCTACTTACATCCATTCAACTTATTATCTTCCTTACCAAAATCTACCCTTGTTAAGCCACAACCATAACTAGCACAATGTCATAATGCTTTTGTTGGGTCTCAAAAATATAGGTTTGAACCACGAGAGGTTGCCAAGCTCTCACAATGCTTTTGGCCAACTAACAAGGCCAATTGATGCAATTGTACCTTCTGCTCTTCAGGCTCTGCAAAACCTAGGCTGGTGCACCTATGTGTATGTTGCAGATTTAAGATGTGTTTCCTGGTTGATCAATCTATCCACAATGGCAAAGGGAAGTGGACAGATAAAATTACTACACCTACTCCTACTCCTACTGCACAAATGAAAGGTTTTTTGAATAATTTTTTTGATATGGATTTGTATCCCTGGGTTGTGGCAGATCAGTGCCTTCTATCCACATGGGAAATGGAGTCAAAAATATATGTGTTTCCTCTTATTGGCTTAACTCTAGTTGTTAGGCACTCTGAAAATTCTATGGCTGGCATAAAACTTTACTAAGTCTATGACTTGCACAAATAGTGCTGGAATGTTTCTCTATCAGGTTCTTCTTTAACTATCCAAAAGAAATCTTTAAAATATTGTGATCTATTAAGAGAATTTAATTCTCACTTGCAGACACCAATTAATCAAATCACACAAAATGGAATATATTTTGATAAATCAGGGAATATGCTTGATATGCTGATTTAAATAATTAAAAGACCTCAAGTTGGAGACAACCAAAATAAAGAGTATAAATTGATGCAACACAGCAACTGAACACCAAAGAGAAATTCACCAGTTTAAAACATTAGTCTTCATTGTTTCTACTTCAAGAAAATTTTGTACATTATTTCCATCCCAGTCCCTTCTCAGGAAAATTCTAACTCCTACAGTCTAACTACTGCTTTCTATCTTCTACTGTCTCTTTTACAACTGATTTTTTCAAATTATTTATACATTACACATCAAGGGTTGTGACCCTTCATTTTTCTGGTTATGGCCGTTTGTATTTCACAGTCAAATAACATATTTAACTAATTTCCTTATTGACAAATTAAATATTTTATACTATTGCTCTATCTTTGATTTTGCTTTACATATTTTCCCACTCTTTCAATTTTACTCTATGCCTTTATCGCTCCTTTAAATTTCATTTTATCCGCATTTAATGCTTTATGCTTCATGGCTTTCTTTATTTCTTTTACCGCTCTACCACTGGCTTTGACTTTTCCTCCTGCAATAACACGGTGACCGGCCCCACATTGACTATCACGGCTACCTCCATCACTTACCACTCTACCGCGGTCTTTGCATTCACTATCGGCAATACCGCGGTAACCGTTAGCCGCTTCTCCCGATAGTTTACCACAGGCACTGCAGTCTTGATTTTCACCATGTGTGGTATAGCGGTAATATCTTACCATCTCCTCCATTGTTAATTGTTCTCCAGTGACCATTACTGCCATTGCATGTTAAACTTCTATCACTTTACCGCGGTCTATACTCGGACCTTCTGCAATATCACGGTATATGTCCTCATTGCTACCCTCGCTATTGACTTACCACCACCACGCTACCGTGGTCTATGTTTAGACCGTGTGCGGTAGCGTGGTAAGCGCTTTGTTCCTACCAACCAAACGGTACCGCCATACTGTAGGCCCTTTTCTGGGAGGCCATGGTAAAGTGGTAAATGAGATTTTAAATAAATGCTAAGTTAGCAGTATATGGTGCAAGGTATATATGGATGGAAAAATAGTTTTTAAAGGAAGGATAGTGAAAAATAGATATAAATGAATAAAATTCCTTAGGGTAATGATGGAAAATTTAGATTCAAATGGGAAAACCTTAGGGTTTTAAATGGAAAATTTTCAGTCCTAACAGTGGCTCCTATTGGCGATGAGTGATAGTACAATCACTGCAAAAATCCAGAATATATTTGGTAGAGCAGACCAAGCAAATGATATGAAAAATGAAAGCCATGGCAGATGAAGGGAATGAAAAAGTGAAGGACATGAAAAATGGAGCAAATGGAGGGAATGAAAAGGATCCTAAACTACTGTGCATGGAAAAATATTTTATTTTTTTTAACAAGGGAACTTCTGAGAATGTCCATGTACTAGCAAACTCAAATCCTCAAAATTATTGTACATGGAAGTGAATGATTAAAGAGCTTTGTTAGGAATTGTCCATGCACTGGCAATCCCTAATCCTCTGTACCTACCATGGTTCCAAAATTTAAACCATAAAGGATGGTCCCAGGCCACCCAAAAGAAAAACTTGTATTTTCCTCTGTCATAGACTTTATTCTGTTTTGAGCTTACCAAAATTTTCTTGAAACTGTCCATTCCACCTGTCCTACAACATGCATTGTCATTAAAAGCTTTCAAAAAAGCATTGTATTCAGCCTGATTCATATTCCTCTCACTACTCAAAATTTCATCATTCTCATTATCACATGGAAAATATTTATCACCCTCATCATACAAAGTGTATCCACATTTAACAAAACATTCATAGGCATGCTCACTGTCATATGATGTTGAATGTGCCTACAACTGCACTGGGACCTGAAAATCTGAATACTCCTTATGGCAATCAAAAAATTCTATCTTATTACTATTCTCTAAATCAATCAAATCAGAAATACTCTCCAGTTCTTTCCCATCATCAATTGTTATTGACACATACTCTTGATCTAGACAGTCAGACTCACACATACTTGAATCAACAAATGTTGGACACTCATCATCAATGATATGCAAACCAATATCCTCTTCTTGGAGGCAAAAATTATTTAAATCACATACCTCCTCTTGGACACAAATGGATTCATGATCAACTTTAGTGATTTCTTCATCAATCTGAGAGATGCATATGGGGTCACATCAATTGTCACCTTCACTGTCAAAACAAATGTAGGTTGGAGCCAAAACGTTGGAATCATCTTTAAGTGCACATCTCTGGTATTCAAGCCTTAAAAAATATGAAACTTGCTCACTGCTGAGTGAACCAATCTCTGCTTCCATATCCTCAACCATGTTTCCAACCTCTTCTTGATCTTTGTAATAACTACAACAATCATCCTATTGTAGATCAACATCCATAACTTCATCCTCACAATTTGAGTATTCAATGGATCCCTCATAACACACACTATCACAATCTATTATGTAGGAGATATCTTCTATATCTTCATCCTCCTCATGCAAGCTTTCTCCCATGAATTTTTTCTTATCATCAATTGTCCCATCATAGTGTTGGTCTGAGAATAAGGGCTCAATTTGCTCATTTTTGCTTGCTTTGTCACCAAAATATTCCTTATGAAGTGTATCTTCAAGAACATCTTCATCATTGTAGTCCTCCTCCAATATGTATGATTGACCACTCAAATCATCATCATCTTCTTCTTCCTCACATAGATTGTCATCATTTTCACTTGCATATGTATCCTCTATTGGCTGCATTATTTGATCAATTTCTCCATATTTACCCATACTATTACTTATGTCATCAGATTTGATATTGCTAGCATGCTCATGCCTGTGTATCAATAACACCAACTCCCCAATAGTAGTCGGCTTCGATGACTCGGACCAATGAACTGGATCGGGGTCATATATTCTCATGAATTGCTTAATGAGTACAAGATCACTAGGAAAAAGATCATAAGGTATTTTCAAATGGATTTTCATCATTCTGTTAAGTAAAGAGTGTGCAGATTCTCCTTTGTGTCTCCTTATGTCAAAAATTTCATCTAAGAGACCTTGACTTCCTTCTTGATTATGTAAATACTCATCATCTCTGTCCTCATAATGGCTCAAGAATATTTCTTTCAAATCTTCCCATGAAGATATACTTTGCACAGGAAAAATTTTAAACCATTCCATTGCACTATCCCTCATAGATCTTGAAAAAAAATTCATAATGACATCCTCTAGATAAACTTGAAAGTTGACAATGACATCCCAGAATCGTTTCACATGCTCATAAGCTAATTCATTCAATTCTCCATGAAATTTAGGGATATGCATTAGCAGTCCTGTCTCATCGCAGGAGTAAGGATTTGGGTAGCCTTGGACATTACTAAAGTTAAATGGTTTATCGATAATTGAAACAAAATTTGGAGGGCCATATGGGTTTTGGTAGATCATTGATCTTTTTTTAGGAAATGGAAGATGATTCATTTGAGGTAATGGTTGTGGTGCATAAGTGTTCTACTGTGAATAACACACATTACCTTCATTGTCAAGTTCGAGTCCCAATTGCAGCATTCATTGATTCAATTGTAGGTTTTTTTGTTTCCAGTATAACATTTGTTGTTTCATTTCTTCTAATTCTTTCATTGTCTAGTGTCTTCTTTGTTCTTCTACCATCTTGACAAAATGTTACTGCTCCACAACATCCATGCATTATATATCAAATTAAAACAGAGTTGCCACCTAATTTTCCAAAAGTAGGAAAATGAAATGGATTGCTTTTGGTTTTCCCCCAGCAGAATCTCCAAACAAAATGTAAGATCTTGTTGACTCTATAAATGGAAAGGCTAAAAAAATTCCTGAGTAATTCCCCAATAGAGTCGCCAATCTGTTGGGTCTCAAAAACGTAGGTTTGAACTATGAGAGGTTGCCAAGCTCTCACAACACTTTTGGCCAACTAACAAGGCCAATTGATGCAATTGTACCTTCTGCTCTTCAGGCTCTATAAAACCTAGGCAGGTGCACCTATGTGTATGTTGCAGATTTAAGATGTGTTTCCTGGTTGATCAATCTATCCACAATGGAAAAGGGAAGTGGACAGATAAAATTACTACACCTACTCCTACTCCTACTACACAAATGAAAGGTTTTTTGAATAATTTGTTTGATATGGATTTGTATCTCTGGGTTGTGGCAGATCATTCTATCAGCAAATTAAATATTTTATACTATTGCTTTGTCTTTGATTTTGCTTTACATATTTTCCCGCTCTTTTAATTTTACTCTATGCCTTTATCGCTCCTTTAAATTTCATTTTATCCGCATTTAATGCTTTATGCTTCATGGCTTTCTTTATTTATTTTACCGCTCTACCGCGGGCTTTGACTTTTCCTCCCGCAATAACACAGTGACCGGCCCCACATTGACTGTCACGACTACCTCCATCGCTTACCGCTCTACCACGGTCTTTGCATTCACTATCGATGGTACCGCGGTAATCATTAGCCACTTCTCCCGACAGTTTACCATAGGCACCGTAGTAACCACTTACCGTCTCCTCCTCTGTTAATTGTTCTTCATTGATCATTACCACCGCTGCATGTTAAACTTCTACTGCTTTACCGCGGTCTGTACTCAGACCTTTCACGGTATCACGTAATATGTCCTCGCTGCTACCCTCACTGTTGACTTACTGCCACCACGCTACTGTGGTCTATGTTTAGACCATGTGTTGTAGTGCGGTAAGCGCTTTGTTCCTTCCAACTAACTGGTACCGCCATACCACAGGCCCTTTTGTGGGAGGTCGTGGTAAAGTGATAAATGAGATTTTAAATAAATTCTAAGTCAGCGGTATATGGTGCAAGGTATATATGGATGGAAAAATATTTTTTAAAGGAAGGATAGTGAAAAATAGATATAAATGAATAAAATTCCTTAGGGTAATGATGGAAAATTTAGATTCAAACGGGAAAACTTTAGGGTTTTAAATGGAAATTTTTCAATCCTAACAACTTCAATCTTCAATCTGATTCATTAATCTTTTTCTTGACAAAAAGGATAATATTCATTAATACATTACTAAGGGTAAACATATTTCATAAGGACCTATGGAGGATAAACCATAGTCTACCAATCCATTAGAGACTCACAATGCATAAAACCATTGAAAATGCATCATAGTCATAGCCTTTGCTAAGGGCATAGGATAATATTTTGGATTGTTTGAAAAATCATATCTATGATCATAAGCATCATAAGCCTCTGTAATATTTATGATTTCCCTAAGTTGAATGACCGTTGACTTTGCATTTAGTTGACTGTTCCTTTGTATTAGCACTATCACCCGTATTCATCAAATCACTATGCATTGTTGATCTTTCATCTCATATTCCATTTTATTGATATTTTCATACATTATTTTAACTATTAAGACCATCCTTTATTGATTAGTGATTTTATTTTAAATAATTTTCTACCTCTCATGATTTGGTATCTTCTTGAAGACTCTAAACTCTTTCCATCATTGCTCACTTGGTGAGGGGGATTGTCACTGTACTTGTTTGAAATGCTTGAGTACTTTCATCCTTTGAATCTACCCTTTACATGACTATCTTTTACTACCCTTAGTTGATAGTCCTTCTAGGTGAATTCCCTTTATATGTATCATGATTGTCTTCTTTGAGCAATCAATTTGAGTGTCATTTGAATATTGACATTTTCTCTTTCATGCCTACTAGGTTTGTTCTTTGCTCCTCTTTTGTGCCCATTGACCTCATACATTTAATATGAAAATCCTTTAGTGCTCTTGAGGTTTTTCATCATGATTCATAGTCAAAACCTTTATAACACAGTCATAAAGAGACCTATTGGGAACAAAACACAGACATAACTTATAGTGATTAATCACTGTCAAAAGTTAGTATAACTGTCCTTTCAACTTCACAAGGTCACTGCCATTTAAATTTTCTAAAATGACTATCTCTTGAAGAGATTTATTACTATCCTAGGTTTTATTCATGGTGTTTGATATTTTTTGCACCCTCATTACTATCATTTCCCTTGTGAAAATCATCTTTTTTTAGTTGATTATCATTATTTTTCCTTGAGATTTGACCCCTTTGTGATTTCTCATCAAAACTCTTTATCTTTAGTATTCCCCCATAGCACTACCCCTCTATTACATCATACATTATGTATTTCTTCTTCCTGATCATGAATATCAGTGCACATGACTGTCCTTACATATATATGGTCTATTTGTTTGTGACTATCTTTTCATGCTTTTGACTTCCTTGTTGCACTTGTCTTGTAACTATCTTTAAATCATGCCATTGTCATAGGTTATTAGTCATAACAAACTATCCTTTCAACTTCACAAGGTCACTTTGTATTTGTATTTTATCCTTGGAATATCATCATGACTATCTTGGTGATCATTGCCCATCATTGAAGATTTTGACTCACTTTCCATGTCTTGAAATTTATCATGTAAAACCTAATACTCATGTCCTCAAATGCTTCATGCCTCCAAGTCTGTCCACAAAAATTTCATGGCACAAATATTTCCACAAAAAACTTCATGCTTTATGACTCATGTTCTATGATCTGTTTTCTTGCATTTTTTCTCTCAACGTTGTTCCTTTTGTATGTCATTGCATAAGACTGCCTTTAAGTGTCACCTTCTTACAAACCCTAGGGTTTAATGCATAAGGTATTTGTTAATTCTCTTTGCACACAATTCATTATGGGAGCTAACTCTATCCATTGAATAATATTTTCACCCTTTTCAATGTAAGGTGACTGTTATAAACCATTGCCCCTTTCCTTCTTCACAGTCACTGTCTTAATCACATTGGATGTGACTTGAATCCTTTGCCCTCTTGAGACTTGTAGATTTCCCATTCATTCTTTTTCATGTCAAACATACCACTAATCATTTGATCATATTTATACCCTACACTTGCATACCTTTTCTTTCACAGTCCATTTTATTGTCATACCTCTTTATGCTTGGACTATACTATCTTGTCATCAACTAATGACCTCTTATGGTAGTCACAAAGACCTATGATTGTCCTCTTCAATATTCTCATGTCTTTATTCATTGGTCTTCATTTTAATATTTCCCTTTTTTCATTATCACAGTCATTTATCTCTATTTTGTATCATCCTTGGTGCCCATTAATAGGTGACTGTGATGTAAAAATCTTGCAAGAAACCTGTCCTCTATTGATTATCTTTTAAATGTCATAAATTTCATGGTATTTTAGCTACTTTCATCAATTAAATTCCCCTTGTTGTGGCTTCAATGAGTGTTATTAGAAATTTTTATGACTATTATTATCTAAAACTCTTGCTCTCTTCACCTGATCTGACTAGGGTTTTAAAACTTTTTCAAAGCCTTGGTGAACTCAATATCTTCAATGGTGTTTTGGTTGTGGTTTCTCTTATTGTCACATATTTAAACTCTTCACTTAATGAAAAAAATCGGCATAGCTCAATATCACCCATTGTTGGCTTCAAGTGCTCATTATAAGTAGTCATTGTCCCATGAGTGATGTAGTAATAACTAGCTATCTATCCTAGATCATTAACCTAGAAATATTCACTTTTCCAATCATATTTCAGCAAATTACTTTTATCCAAGATAATTGCAGCTAAATGTATTTGTTAACATAAAGAGTTCAATTATCAGAATCACTAACAAGTACCATTAAAGTAAAATGCAAGGGTCATACTTGTCTAACAATACCATGTAAAATTACTATGTACTAAATTGAAAATCACAGCTATGCTTACCAAGTCTTCCCTTTAATCTTCTAAGGTATTGTCTTTCTGTAAAGCATTTCATTTCGAACACAAATATGTCCAAGCTTGTAGAGAATATTGTTGGACAAGTACAATGTGGCAACCTATTTTTTTTGCACAAAGTTTTTGTTTTTTGGATAAAAGTTCTCCTAGTTTGAGAGGTTGTGGTTGTGCGAGTTCAAAATTGTATTGAGTACTTGAATTGGTAGTCTACTAAGACAATTGATTGCCTTGTCTTCCCTCTTCTTTTGCTTGATCACTTGATGAAACTGCTATAAGGATTTTTTCCAATTTTCTTTGTGTTTGTAAGAACTAAAGTAGGTTATGATGGGTGTGAATGATTCTCTCGTTACCCAAGATGCAGTGGCACCATTGATTAATAGCTTTTATGGTGGAATACAAATCCTTTTCATAGGCAGAGTGATATTAAAAGCCTCAGAATGATACATGACCTAATGTTCATGCGTATGGGGTGGAGTGTGTACTTAGATGCATTATTTTGAATTTCAAAGGGGTGTGCTATGTTAGGCATTTTGTAGAGGCATTACTTGAGCTCCTCAAAGGAATTTTGTGTAGGTGTCCATGAGAATGGTGTCTTGGTGTGCATGACTTGATTGAGTGACCATGCAATGTGAGAAACCAAGAACAAATTTGGGATAGAAGTTTGCAAGTTTAAGGAAATTGCACAAGTCAATGAGGCTACGTTGTATTGGTCAATCTCAAATTGGATTGATTTTGCTAAGGTCTACATGTATATTGGTGTGGTCAATGATGTAGCCCAAGTACTAAATCTATGTGGCTCGAAAAGTGCATTTTTTGAGGTTGGCTTGCAACTTGAATTGGTGTAGTGTATCTAGTATGCAGGAGACTTGCTCCATGTACTCCTCCTAAGTTTTTCTAAAGAGGAGGATGTCATCTAAGTAGACAATGATGGAATTGGTGAAGTTTTGTAGGATATCATTCATTAGGAACATGAATGTGGCTAACCCATTATGCTTCACTATGGTGATAGATAAATAATTTTATTTTTTTAAAACAGAAATGTTTCGTCAATATTTCGATGAAAATCATCTGACGAAAGGAAAAAAAAATCGACGAGGTTGTTGTACCCCCAACAAAATTTTAATCATAATGGCAACTCCACCTCGTTAGAATTTTGATGAACACCATCTAACTAAAGGAAAAAACTTATAACGAGGTTGTTGTACCCCCGATGAATTTTTTGTCATAATTGCAACTCCACCTCATCAAAAAAATGATGAATCTTTGTTGTTTTTTCGCCACTTGTAAATTGGCACTCTGCAATGTTTTTATTTTTGGTCATCAATAGATGGATGAAATTGCGTCGATTTTGTGACAAAAACCACCAACAATTTTCATGGCGTTGACCGATGATGTTGGGTCGTAGTTTTGATGAAAAACAAATTGTTGGTAAAGCAACGAAATTTAGAGTGTTTCGTCAGTAATTTGACAATATTTTGTTAAAATGTAACCAAACATTCATCAGAATTTGTAGTCAAATACATTAGTGTGTATTCAAGAGCTGGTGTGTTGAATAATTGTATGGAAGAAGTTGAATTTGTTGGAAATTGGAAGTTTGGCATTGATGATGTAATCTAACAACATGTGCATGAGGTGCATATATTGCTTGATCCAGTGTTTTCATTGATGTCAACATTGTTATGATCATCCTAGCAAGTTTGTAAGTATTTTTGGTGACATATGTACAATGCAAGTTGGTTTGGAAAGTACGGCTTATTAGGAAATTGGCTAAGTATTTCCTCTGACAATTTTGTGGTTAAGTGCATCAATTTTTGGGTCTACACGTCACCAAAAGTTGATAAAACCTTCTACGATTCTAACTATAGTTTTGAGTTCATCACATGTAGCTATATTCAAGATTTTGTGACATTTTGTGAAGTTTACCAAAATATATGAATGACAGTGCTCAGCCTTGTATATTGTAGTTACTTTTTTTATAGTGTAACAGTGTGGGAGATTCCACATTTCTTCATAGATAATTATTTTGTTTTGTGATTATGAAGATAAGCTAATAGATGTTAGGGTATGTGTAGGATCATGATGGGCCAAAAAGTGGCGATATGTAAGTGATATGATGGTCCATGTGGCTAACGACTCTTTTTTTACCCAAAATTGATGAAATGAAAAGGGTTTTTAAAGGAGATTCTCAACTTTCCACCAATATAAATTATGGTTTACTTTGAATTTAATAAATAATTATTATTCATTTTCTATTTGAATTACGACTACAGTCTTGATTGATAGGCTCATTGAAAAAAATCTATAGCTTTCAAACAGTATCACATTTTGAATTTGAAACATGTGTCACATTTTATGCTTCACATACTATAGGATTAAAAAAAAAAACTGAATTTCATGAAGTTTTGACTAAGTTAAGGTGGTTAGACAGACGAGTTGTCATATTTTTTAAAAGTTGTAATAAAAATTCATAATTAATTATTTACTTGGAAAAAACTTCCAAAAAAAAATGCATCACATCGGGACATGAGTCCTCTACTTATATCTAAAATATTATAAAAAAATATTATCATTTAATTGTGGTTAGGGTGGTCAGACAAACATCTACTTCTTATTTTTCCCCTGAAATTGAAGTACTACTGCATTAAAATTTCAAATTTTCACCAAATAGATTTTCTTTAAAAAAAATAAGCCTAGTAGTTTAGAAACTACATTCAATTTTCTACAGATTATATTCTTACATATTTTTGAAATAATATAGATAACTTATTCAAAGTTTTACATCAAGTTGCCTAACTCTGATTTTCTGAATTTTTACTGCCACTTAAGGGCCTATTTTTTCCATGATGATCCTGCACATACCTGTCAGTTGAATGGGAAGTTGAAGTAAGATGGTGACTTGAGGTCACATGTTTGGTGAATTACATGTACAAATGAAAATTTTGAGTTTAGGTCTATTTTTTGGGCCGACCTAACACGTTTGATGTTTTTTGAAGGACAAGCAAGTAACTTTATCTTATGTGGAATTTATTTTAGGTCCATTCCAACCTATCTTTATGTAAATTTAATTTTGGATTAAGGTGCAATGTGGATAAAATATTTTAAGGATGACATGCTTAATTTTGTGTGTTACTTCTAATTAGGCTAACCTAATTAAAGTTACACTTGATATGGATATAAATGGGAGATTAACATCAATATTTTTTGATAAGAGAGAGAGTGTGTGTGTGTATGATGAAGACATAGCAGATTATATGTGAGTGTTGAAGAGATATAGGACATGTATGGTGGTTCACCTACATGTGTGTGACGTAGTATTGAGCAGATTATGAATAGAGCGGAGTATTGATTTAGATCAAAGTGGAGATCACTTTGTACTTCATTAGAACTATAATTTGACACATGATAGATGTTATTGTATCAGTTCAAATAGGTATTATTTCAAACCCTTCTTTGTTCTTTATTTGTGGTTTGTGAGCATTTTTCTTGACAGTGTGTCCTATCCTAGTAGTGAGCCTTTCTATAATATCTTATATCTCAAATATGATTTATTGTGAGCTAACCCTTACCGTTGTTTTCCATTTTGGGGTTTTTCATGTAAAAATATTGGTGTTCATGTGTCATGTGATTCTATAATTGTCTTTATGCTTTCTTTCATCATTGTAGTTATATTCATTTTGATAATTGGATGACTTTTTTTTAATTAGTTTAAAGGAATACCGATTTACCCCCCTCTCAGTATTCTAGGTGTTCAACAATTGGTATCAGAGCTTGGTTCCCTAGAAGGAGCTTGACCGTTTTGGGAAGATCTTGGAGTTTGAACACATGGCTGATAGAAAGTATTCTATTCCCCTGGAAGAGATTCCTGCTATTGAATACCTAGAATAATATTGCATGTTAGACAAAGATGAAGAACTCAAAGTTGCTCTTGAAGATCTTAATATAATTGAAAATAAAAATGGAGATCTGAAGGAAAATCAAAAAGAGGTAAATGAGTGCATCAAAAAACCGAGAAAGAAGATCAATCAATTCAGAGAAAGGTATAAGGAAGTCAATGAATAATTGAGGAAAGAAAATGAAGACGTCAACATAGTAAGAGTACAAGTGGAAGAAAATAAAATAATTGAGGAATGTATGAATACAATGGTAAAAATTAAGACTGGTGAGTGCACAAGACTTGAAAAAGAAGTGGGAAATTTGAGATCAGATTTGGAGAAAGCAAGAATTTATGAGGATAAATTTAAGACAATTCTTGATGAGTTGATTTCTAGACATAAAGTATCTAAAGGAGGTTTGGGACTTGAAAAAAGGAGAAATTCAAATAAGATCAATGAACCAAAGAAAGTTGAAGGCAAGAGGAATTATGGAAAGTTCTAGAATCAAAGAGACAGTGCTAGAAGACCTCCTATCAGAAAACAAAAAATTCAAAGGTACCAATCTTTCAATGGTTTTTGTTATTTTTTACAATAAATGTGGACATAGAGCTATGGAATATAGTGTTAGTGTAATTAATATTTAATTACACTTGCATAACTTTACTTAGGTTGAGCTATTTTTAGGTCAACATTAGGGTTGCATACTTTGCTTTTATAAAGCAAATCATCTCATTGTAATATTGAATTTCCTAAATAATATCATTTTGCACATTCGCATGCAAAGCTCTACTTTTTTATGTTTTCTCTTCTATGGAAGGTGTTTAGGTTTGCATGTCTGATCTAGGGTTTCTAACATGGTATCAGAGCCTTGACATGCAGCCCCTTCTCAAATTCTAGAGAAATTCATTGCAGAGTTCGTTCGGGGTTCCTCAAGGATTTCATGCCTTGAGTTCTTTTATGCTATGTTTTGGATCAGATCGGGCTTCACCATTGGATTCAGAGCACTGGAAAAAGTTAGGTTTGGCTTTTATTTTGCAGATTTTGGTCATCATTTGCCAGATCTGTGAGGGTTTCAGTTTTGGTATTTTTTTGCAAGCTCTGGAGGTTGTCATTTTTTTGAAGCATTTTGAGCAAAAACGGAGGTCACCATTGCGTTTGCAATGGCCAAAAACCCTAAGATCACCTTTTGTTTCATTGATTTTGATGAATTTGATCCAGAGGGCAAAATTTTTTTGCCAGGGAAACCGTACGGCCTCCCCAGCACACATTTCGAGGCAGTTTTCTCACGAAAATCGAGAAAAAAAAATCAAACACTGCGTTGATTTTTGCGCCTGCAGTTTAAATGGTTCCTACTACAGCCACGCCATTGGGTGGGCACCCAGCAGCCACCGCCGCCAATGGCTCCCCCACCCAGCTCCGCCAGCCCGAGCACAGCCCCCGCGGGCTCCACTGCATCAGCAGCCGGTCACATGGGGGACCGAGCGCTATGAGCCCAGCCCCCGGCCAGTCCTCAGCTCTCCGCGTGGTCATATGGGTGACTAGGGGCTCTGCCCCAGCCCCCTATCCGCCAGCCCCTGGTCGCATGCAGGACCAGGGGCCCATTTTTTTTAGCCCCCTGGGCTGCCTGCAGGTCTTATTGGCCTTTCTGGAGCACTTTCACGAAATCGGGTATAACTTTTACGTACGGTGTCCGTTTTTTGCAAACAAGATACCATTGGAAAGCTGATTCCGGCGCCGATCTATTCAACATTTTAGTTTTTCTATATTTTGCTCCATATTTATTTTGCAGGTCCTTGAACTCAGATGTTTTTGTTTTCACTCCGGAGGGCATATCTTTTGACTCGATGATCCTTTTTTCGCCATTCTTGCGGAATTGGAAAGCTGGTTCAATCCTCTACACATATCTAAGATCTATTTTCATTTTATCTTTATACATGTTAGGCATTCTCTCCTTTTGCATTCATTGGGGATTGTAATAAATGAACTGATATAAAGTTCCATCAGGGAGGTTTCTTGCATAATAATCTTTATTGTGTTTTGATGACAACTCACATGGGTTGTAATCTGGTTTCTTAGGTTCTTATTGGCCATATTTTGTCTTAGCTTGACACATACCAGATTCATTTTGGTTCACACTTTAGATTGAGAGCCTATGGTTAGTGATCCGCATCGGATCCATCTCAGTTTGAGGGCCACTAAATTTGTGGTTATTGTTCCCAAGTCTGTATGGTACTTTTTCCCATGGAAGAGTTTCAATCTCAGTTTTGACATCGGCATCGAGATTCATGGTTTCCAGATTCTGTCATCCTTTCATCTACTGTTGCTCTATGTATTCCAGGGTTGTTCCAGTTTGATGTTTTTGAGTGTTCCATGGCATCGGGTCTGTTGTCACATTATGATGATTCTGATATGGTTTCTTGTAGATAGAAGTATCTTTCCTTGCTTGCCAGATTGCAGTTCCAGTGTTTCTCCACAGTGTTCTTCCAATGCTTCTTTGCAGCAGTCATCTCATTGTAGGGGGGGTTGTCCCACTGGGTTTTCCTTCTCTACCTCATTATTGCATTTGTACATGGGTACCTGATTAGGCCTAGTTGTCGGGACCCATTCATACTTTCTTGCATTCATCTTAGTTTCAGGTGCATGCTTATCTAGTCTCCCTAAGTTGCACTTATGGGGGGGTGTTAGTGTAATTAATATTTAATTACACTTGCATAACTTTACTTAGGTTGAGCTATTTTTAGGTCAACATTAGGGTTGCATACTTTGCTTTTATAAAGCAAATCATCTCATTGTAATATTGAATTCCTAAATATATCATTTTGCACATTCACATGTAAAGCTCTGCTTTTTTATGTTTTCTCTTCTGTGGAAGGTGTTTAGGTTTGCATGTCTAATCTAGGGTTTCTAACATATAGAAGCAGAATGAATCATAATGTTTCATCCTTTACTAGAAAATTCTGTACATGCAAGAAATTTGGACATAAAGAAAGTGAATGCAAAAGTTAGATGATGCATAGATACTACAATCGTAGAATAAATCAATCTTTCGATGGTTACTGATATACATGTTATGGATTTGGACACAAGGCTAATCAATGAAGATTCCAAACAAATGGAAGGAATAATGATCAAATAAATATCATACTCAACAATTGTAGAAAGCCTAGACATATTGCTAAATTTTGTAGAAATAAAATCACAAGAAAGAATGATCAGATGAAGAAAGATGAACTAGTCAAAAAAAATTGATCCAAATGAAGTGAAAAATGAAATTTTAAATATATGTAGAAAGAAAGAAGAGCCTGAGGATAAGGGGGAATCTATACTATTCTTCAATATAAATTTTTTCTCTTATAACTATGCCCAAAGCTATGGCTTAGGTGGAGATTTTACTAAAAATAATATAACCCCTTGTTGATATGAAGTGTGATGACATGGCCCGAAGAAATGAAATAGAGATGAATGATATGAATCTTTTTCTAAAAACTATGGAAGAAAATATTCTAATATGACAATTTGTGGAGCTTTTGAAAGTTGACTTTGCATACAAGGATTTGAAGTTTACCAACTTTTTTTTGAAGCATTTATTGTTGAAATGAGTCAAATAAAAGTTAAAAGTGTACTTGTGAAGACAAGTTCATTTCACTATATGCATTTGAAAGGGAAGAGAAGATATGAAGAGGAAATTGAAGGGTTCAATGTGTCTCCTGGTGGTTGAATATCAAAACCCTAAGTTCAGCGAGCTAACTAAGAGATTATTTATTTTATGAACAAAATAATTGGGAGAGAATCATGAAACTTTAAAATAAAAACATAAGCCCTAAGTGAGAAGAGGCTAGCTGTATGAAAAAAAAATTTGACATTTGAAGACAAAGAGAAGTAAACCAGAATGGTACTAAGAATAATTCATGATGAATCTAGATGAATTGATGGCCCATACATAATAACTAAGGATGTAATCAAAGAAATAATTGGTTTGTGGTCCTCTAGACTAGTTCCAGACTGGAAAACTATCAAAATGAAGGTTAGAGGATAGGACTAGAGCTGAGATGAGTGTAAAAGACTCTGATAGCTCTAGGAGGATAGGTAAGAAGAGAAAAAGCATAGATAGCTCTATGATTGCAGGGAAAGTCAAACAAGAAGTTATAGAGAAAAAGGATACTATTGTCAACATTGAAGAAGAAATAAATCACATAAATGATGCTCAACATGAGCATGAAACTATTGGAAACACAAGGTCAGACAACTGAGGGGGGGGGTTGAATCAGTTGTCACAAAATTTCAAACTTTTTAAACTTGTTAACCTTAATTCTTAGATCTGATTATTAATAGTGAAAGCATGAATCAACAACACATCAGAAACACATGTAACACTAAGATTTTTGTGTGGAAACCCTGTTAGGGGAAAAACCACGGTGGAGGTTAATCCACAAGTTATACCCTATTAAAAGTATAAGAAAATATATAGGGAATGCAGATGCATTTAGGCACACTACCTAGAGCTCACTGCTCAAAGGAAGACTCACTATCTTATAGAAAATATTCAGATTAAAACCATATGAATAATTTGAACTAAAAAAGTAGCATCTACAAATGCCCGAGTACAGTTCTGGTTAAGCACATGAACACTTCTTCACTCTTTTTCACTCTTCTTCACACTCTACTCTTCTTTCAAATGATCTAAACCTTTTTCACACATAGCACACACACACTTCACACCTCATACTTCTCAAATGAGAAAACAATCACTTATATATATTTGCAACAAGAAATTAAATTGCTTCATGTCAGCTTCAACAAAATAATAGAATGAATGCAAACTGTTGGCCCAAAACAATAAATATTATCAATGTGCATCCACCAAGGTTAGACACAACATAATAGAGACCTAAAAAAATATCCTCAAACATGAAACACCTTCAATTAATCTTCCTAGAAGATCTGCAACATGCTACAAGCACTCTGTCTGCCATGAACATGAAAAGCATGAACGCGCAAGAGAAAATATCAAATCACAAAAAAATGATCAATGCAAATGTGAAACACACATAGAACATGATCTAGAAACATCCACAAACACTTTAGTACCATACACAACACTTCAGATTACCAAAAACACATTGTTTTCTTCTGTGAATACCATTTCCAGTAATGGAATAACAGTTAGAACACAAAACTTTATAACTTTCTCAAATCTTCATGCGCACCTATGAAACTTATGGAATAGGAACTTCATACATAGGCAAGAAAACCCTTTAATACACAACTTCTCACCATCAAGATACTAAACTTCCTAGTACATTGATCTTCATTGCTTCATAGACAACCTGTAACATATTTTATTTCAATTTTCTCAATATCCTCAACATATACAATCTTAAAAACATTAATGCTACTAGTGTTGACATCAATGACAACCACATATCAGCAATACAATCACAACATCCAATAGAAACTAGAGTCAAAACTACAAATGTACAAGATATGGATGAAGCTATAAAGGCCTTACAAAAGATAACTCCCAGTACAAGTATTGATGCATCATTATCTTCTATGGAAAATTTGAAACTCTTGGTTGATTCTTTCAAGGTATATGTCTCCAGACTAAAAGGACAAGCTAAAATGGAATCAGAGGAAAGACTTGTAGAAAAGAAAATAATGGATATCATAAGGAAGCATGCAAGTGCACATCACAAAGTTACAAAATGTTTGAAGGTGTAGACGTGGAAAATATATAATTTGATCTGACACACTAGATTTTGATTTACTAACACAATTTCATCCTGAATCATCTCCTTTGCTAGTCATTTAATCGAATAATCTATATTTGATTAAATTCATCACTCTTCATCTCTTAATTAAATAAGTCAACTTTATCTAATTAAGTCAGCATCTCCTGTTAATTAAATAAATCAATTTTATCTAATTAATTATGCAATCCCCCTTTTAATTAAATAAATTATTTTATTTAATTAATCCCTAAGGTCATCTCATTTAAATTAAATAAAGCTTTATTTGGTTTAAATCCAACATCATCCATCTTTAATTAAATAAATCAAATATTTATTTGATTAAGTCTTTAATCATTTTCGTCTCATTTTGATTGAAATCAATCCTAAAATCTAAGTCAAAATTTTCAAATCACCTAACCTCTCATTAAATTAATCAAATCTTGATTAAGATAATCTCAATCACTAAAATCCTTTAAAGAATTCAACTTGCACAATAAATCAATTACTTTGATTTATTTAATTGCCTATTTTCTCTCAACATGGCATAAAAGGGGAATATTCCCTCAAATTTGAATTCAAATTCAAATGGACTTGGTCCTTCCAACAAGGCATTTAAAGCCTCTTACATGTCCTTAGCCTTGAGCCAAGTTACATTAACTCCATTTTTTTCTCCCTCCAACATGTCACATTCAAATTTCAAATTTGAATCTCATGGAATTTATCATGCACATTGACCAAAATGTGCTTATTCCTCATCCAATCACATGTGGAAAAGTGGTCTCTTCTCATTGGTTGGTATTTTGTCTCACATTGTTCAATTTCACTCTTTCTTCCAATTTGGAAATCTATAAATGAGAGACTCTTCCTCTCATTCAAACATCCACAATTTGAGTAAACTTACTATACTCAACTTCATGCTCAAGCATATCTAGTTTCATCCATTTCATCAAATTCTTAGCTAGGTCATACAGATTTTTCATCATGGAGCTTGATTGAATCTTCATCAAGGTGGATCACTCATCAAATCATCAAAGAGCTTACAAAGGAGTTGGTAAAGGGCTGATTTCGACACATCAATTGGCACCAACTCCCCCATGGGATCATGAGTTTGCTTGCTTAATTAGGATTTTACTTGCATTTTCATATTTTGTTCTTCATTTTCCTATTTTGAGTCATTTCAAATGGATTTCATGGGGAATCCTTATTTTATCTTGCATATGATTTAATATTGTTTTTGTTTGTTGTGTTTGTGCAGGTGTGAAATTAGGGGTTCACATTTTGGTGCTAGAAGGAGGGCAGATTTGAAGAAATTAACACGTTTTTTTGGTTAAATTTAGTTGTTTTTGATGGTTTTTGTCTTTCCAGGTCAAACAACGCTGCTAGAGGTCAAACAGAGCCGCTAGAGGGAATTCCAACACATTTATGGTCTCTATTTTTCCAAATAGAGCCGCTAATTTCACCAAAGCACCACTTGAAACTCAAACAGTGCCGCACCAAACAACGTCACACTTGCAAACAGTGCCGCCTTTGATTTCTTGTTTTTTTACCCAAACTTAAAATGGTCGTATCTTGGTCATTTTTTGGTCTTTTCTGGAGATTTTTTTTTTTGAAATGGGGTAGAATTTCATAAGATATCCAATGGTGTAGGGTTTTCTCATTTTTTATAGAGTTAAAATTTTCAAACTTTCACCTAATGTCAAAACACCATGAAACTTGGTCTAAATTTTAGGGTTTATATGCTTAATCATCTATCTAACCCTCATAGATTATTGTTTCTTGATTTCATCTAACATTTGGCACTTGTATTGTAGGTTTCAAAGTATCATGGAGCATGGAAATGAAAGAAAAAAAATCACATGATTGTAACAAGTGTTTTTAAACACTTTGGGAGAACTTATAATCCCTTTCTAAGGATTTGTTTACTTTATGCTTTAGGAAACACTAAATTTCATTTGGTTCCTAAAAAGAACTTTTGAAAATTATTTCAATTTTTTTTTGCAAACAAAGGGCTTAAAAAGAACTTTAGAACAACTAACTAGATTTGATTTGAGGATAACAATTGAACAAGACAACCTTCATATTTCCTTTTGGTGCTTTAAAAATAATCAAATCATTGCTTTGAGGATATAAAATGAACATGTGCTTTTATGTCTTGTAATATTTTTTACAAAGTAATTTCATTTAAAAGGCTTATGCACTTCTCTCGCACTTCACAGTGATCTTGAGAATCAAAAATCTTTTTGGTGACATTAAGTTGCATAAAATATTACCTCCACATTTCATTTTGGGATTAAAATTGAACCAATCTTGTGAGTGTGACTGTGGCATACTGCGAGTGTTCTCTCTTTGTTTTTCAACAAAGGTCAATTGAACTATAGGATATGCTTGATCGATTTTGTTTATCTTAGAGGGTCTACCTTCTGGGAAGAATTAATCACCCAAGGGAACGACCCAACCGGGAACACGCTAAATCCAAGCGACTTCCACTCGGTATGTAAGTGTGGATTCTTGAGGAAAGTTCAAGAATCACGAGGATTATTCCGATGAGAAGGGCAGCAATGGTCTCTCATCGCATGGATAGTCCCCCACAAACAGAATGCCCGAATTAAAACCTCTTGTTTAGAAAAGGCCAAATCCTATCTATTTGTTGGTGCAAAAGGTCATGTCCTTTGAAGCCGCCCCATGTTATACATGTTGTTCTGTTGTAGAGATGAAAAGTATGTCATGAGAGATTCATGGGTACTGATGCTTGATTGACCCAAGAAGTGAGTGCACTATAAGGGGGAGCCTATGTGGTGAAGCATCTAATCATCTGCACTGAATATGCACAACTGGATTCGTCCAAGTGGGAACCCAACAAATACTATCTTTTCAGCCTAGGATTGTGCATGTTATTGAGACACCTTGCTTGGTTCTAAAACATTGAGAAACAAACATTCACACAAGCTTTGAAATTTCAAACCCTTTGAGGAAACAAATATCCTTTGATGAATCTAAGTGCTCTTGCTTTCCCTAGGGATTTTATCCTTAGAGGTTTCTAAGTACTTAGGTTTAATCATCATTTTTTTTCACCAAAGTCAACACTAGGAAACCTTTGCCTTGATTTCCTTGATTTCCACATAATGCAGTTTGTGGGATGAAATAAAATTAGGACATTAGACATTCAGTTTGAAACATAATCAAGAAAGTGTTTGTGGTAAAAAGAATCGAACCTAAGTAAGATAACAAACAATTGAACCCCACACATGTGCTTGCAATCTTTTTTCTTATGGTTTTCCATGCAAACATTGATCTTTTGGTTTGAAATGCTCTTAGGGAAAAGCATGTTCTTCAATATCTTGGTCTAGTAAACAAGTCCTCTTAGGTTAATTTAGGATCAAAATCAAACACTTCATCCATCCAAACATTTATCAAAATCTTATTTCACCAACAATTTTTGGAACCTTGGAAAACATCACTTATGCTAGAATTTTAGGAAAAATCACCATCACCTTATTTGACTTAACACACCTAGTCAAATTATCAATCCTCTTCAACAAATTTTCCTCTAGGATAACGCAACTTCCTGATGTCTACTATTTCATGATCACTTTGATTGGCTTAACACACTTATCCAATTCATTCTCTTATGCAAGTTTTCCCTAGGATAACACAACTTCCTAGGGTTTACAAGTTCATCATCACTTTGTTTGAATTAACACACTTAGTCAAACTATCATCAATCAAAACAATTCTTAAACTCTAGCATTGATCGAAAGTTCCTAAAATTTCAAACACCCATATCATTCACCCCTTTCATCCTTCATCTCATCATTGGTCCTAAACCCCTCAGAGGTCAGCCAGGTCAAAACACAAGAGGAACATGGAATATAAACTTGATTCATCCATCATGAGTAATATAATTCAACCAAACTATCCAAGCCTTAAAATGCCAATTGATTTTCAAAACTTTCATTTGTACAATCCATACATGGGATCATTATCTCCTACAAACCTCAATGGTACAAAAAATGTGGGTTTTCTGAATCTAAATTTTGGAACACCTTTCCCTTTGGTAGATTTAAATCAAAGTCAAAACTTACAAATATATCAACCAAACAATCAAGGCATGAGCCTTCCCCCTTTACCACCCATCAATCAATCGAATCTGAGCAAAACTCCAATCATAAACCAAAGCATCATAAAAAATCCTCCAGTTGCGCCATGGATATCACAACAACATATGGCAAACATCCAAGCAACCCCAATTATCAATATAATCGCTCCTTTCACCACAACGGTCAACACCATTCCCAATCCACCGCCAACACCATCAAAACACATGGAAAATTCATTCTCTATCATGTTGCAAGCCGCTCAACAAGCTACCCACCAAAAGGTGCTCCAAAACCAACAAGCTACACATCTAGCTACTCAACAAGCACAAGTGGCTCAAGTAACCCAACAAGCATAGGCTCAAGCGCAAGCCCAACACCAAGATCGACAGGCGCAAGCACAATTTTGGGCACTATTGAAAGCAATCCATCAACAAGTAGCTCAACAAAAAGCCCAACAACAAGCATTGTTGGCACAAAAAAAACACAACCAACAACAAGCATTGTCGGCTCAACAGCAAATGCAAGCCTTACTCTCACAACAGAGCTTGCAACAAATTCCCACCACAATCGTTGAAAATGATTATCAAGATCCATCCACCAATGAACATGTTGACAATTTCTCTACATCACCTAATGAGTTAGAGGACATATTTCAAGAATGTATTCCAAAGCATGATCAACATCTTTCACCAAGTTCTAGCAATGATACTTTTCAAAACATATGGACATCCTTTGACCTCATGACATTTGAGAAACTTCCTATGCCTAATGAAGATATCCAAGAAAGAAATCCATTCTTTGAAATTGACCCATGTCAAAAACTTGATCCAAAGCATGTCAAAAGAAATTCTGAAATCATTCAAGATCAAGAATTTGTATCTCCAAGATACTATAATGATATAATGAGCACTCTTCTATCTATACAAGATGTTGCAAATGATGATCATATCCATATAGCGCATACTCCTCCATCTACCCATGAGATGCTTTCCTTGGATGGACATATAGATGATCTTCATTCAAAACAAGAGTCTCATACTCTTGACATCATTACCAAGGAACAAGAGTCTCCTACTCTTAACATTTGTACACCTGATCAAGATGTAGAGAAATTTGGAGACATAGCAGAAACAAATCATGAAGAAGACTTGTACAAAAGTTGCAAATTAGAAACATCCTATGAAGACGTAGCAGAAATAGGTCATGAAGAGGACACCTATAGAAGTCGTGAATCAAAAAAATCCTATGAAATGAATCATGAGGAAGACTTTTATGTGGACAATAAATCACCAACACCTCTTGAAGGAGCATTACAATCTGATATCTCACAAGATCAAGCCAAAGATATCAATCAAGCATTCATCCCACATATGGAGGATCCTATCACTTATAAACTTGGATCACTTACCTTTCTTAGGGAAAGCTATCTCATCAATAAAGAAGTTGTCACTTTTAAAGATCTACCATAGATCAAAGAAGGATTAGTGCCTTGTTTCCAAGGTAAATCATATCTTGTTGTAGATAAAAATTTTGAGTAGATGAATTATCAAGGCGAAGGATTAGGTCTGCATCAACAGGGTATCCTGGAACCAATACATATTATTGGCAATCCTAAGCATCAAGGCCTTGGTTATTTGAAAATCAAGGGATACAAACATATCAGTGATATCTCTATGAAACTGGGGGGAACTTTGTCTCAAGCAAATATCAACATAGGGAGCACGAAGAATCCTTATGATGAAATCGATGCCAATACTACAACCTGCCACATCACGAATCTTCATCCACCCATCACCCCATCCATGAATTGGGACCAAAATCTAAAGAAAGATTTGAATCAAAGCAAGAAGAACATTATCAAAGCAAAAGAAGCTAAGAAGAATGAATGATGAATCAAAAACAAGTGGATACCAAAAAATACAAAGAAAGATTATCCCTATCAAACTCCATTAGTCAAAGAAACTATGGGGAAAAATTAAAAGGGGGAAAGTATCCATCAAAAATGTCCACAAAGGCAAAAGCATGCTTCTCAAGCAATATACAAAGTATATCAAGCAGTTGGTCCTAATTCCATGCACACTTCCATATCCACTCATTATTGCTCATCTTCCAAAGTTTGGAGAATCAAAGGTTCTGAACTGCCAACCAATCCATATTTTAATCCTAAACACACTCCATCCACACCTCCACACATGATATCCAATTCTTACATTGACCTTGTGTTGGCAACAACCCTTCATCATAAGGATTCAGAAGGCACTCTATTGCGATGTGCGCACAAACACAGAGTTAACTCCAGTATCAACAAAGCAGAAAAATTTCTCAAAATTTTCTTTCAAGTGCACATATCTTGGCAAAAGAACTTCTTCAAGCAGGATATCAATGGCACATTATGATAGAAGCATCAATGTCTACAGTACCAAGTGATTCAACATCAGTTTAAAATCTCTCAGAAAATACAAAAAAATCAAAAAGTATAAAAAAATAGAAAAAAGATTGAAAATAGTAAAAAAAAAAAAAATTGTCCTCTAGTGAAAACCACTCCGGTGGTGCTTTGGGAAAGTACCATGATGAAAACCTAGAAAACAGGCGTCATGTGTAGAATCAAGCATCTACATGCGCTAGTTCAGTTGGGAGCACCTCATCCCATCCATAATAAAGCCAATATTCCCTTCATCTTATCCATAATAAATCCATTTATCTATGAACCATTTATTCAATCCATTTTTATCCATCTACATCCATACTCCAAGTTATCTTAATCTTGATGAAAATTTTTTGCACACTTTATACTTGCTTATGGTAGACATCTTGACATGGGCCATTTTCATTGATCCTATCCTACCCAACAATATCTAAGCCTTGAATCATTATCCATATGAGAATCCTCTATTCAAACACCTTATCTTATCACGAGATAATCCTTGGCATCCTTTGCATGCTTACCATATCTATCCATCTATATACCTATCCAAGCATCCATCCATGGAATTCCATACATTGCTAGACACTGGGGGAAAATGTTTACATCTTGCTTCGAGAATAAATCTTGATATATATCCTCTAGCTTATGTGGTGATCCGAACATTGGTAAACGTGAAATCAAATTGGTCAAAGCATTTGTTAGCACGAATCCAAATCACTATCCCATGGCATATTTTGACAAAAATATGTTCCTTATCAAGCTTTATCTTTCATAAAACATCAATCCAAGACAATCAATATCAGATGCATATAATGTGTACTTCAATGTCACATCAAATCATCAAAAAAAAAATTGTTCCAAATCAAGCTTCATCAAATCTTGATATATCGAATCTAATCAATTATCACCTTGTTTGGCTTAACACACTTAGTCAAACTACCCTCTTGTGCACAAGTTTACTCTAGGATAACACAACTTCCTAGAGTTTACAAGTGCATTATCATCTTATTTGACTTAACACACTTAGTCAAATTATCTAATCCATCATCAACTTGTTTGACTTAACACACTTAGTCAAACTACCCTCTCGTGTATGAGTTTACTCTAGGATAACACAACTTCCTAGAGTTTATGAGTGCATTATCACTTTTGTTTGGCTTAACACACTTAGTCAAACTATCAATCCATCAAACTGATCAATCAACCTTAGCTTGGTTTTCAACAAAATCCCAAAACAGAGCACTGGTATTATCACATATCCACATCCAAATCATCAAAATCATGCGAAAATCCAAATCATTCAAAATCTAAAACATGTCAAAATCTGAAAAATCAAAAATAGATTCGTCTTGTTGAACTGCGTTGTCTCTAAGCTTGAACGTAGGAAAGGTTGATCTTTGATCATCCCCCGAGACATTTTAGGTTATTCCTTTAGGCGTCTGTCATAATGGCAATCCGTTTGCCCATTTATTTCACATTTTAGGCCAGTCCTTTAGGCGTCTGTCGCAATGGCAATCCATTTGCCCATTTATTTCACATTTTAGGTCAGTCCTTTAGGCATCTATCGCAATGGCAATCTGTTTGCCCATCTATTTCACACCCTAGGTCAATCCTTTAGGCGTCTGTCACAATGGCAATCCGCTTACCCGTCTATTTCACATTTTAGGTTAGTCCATAGGAGTCCATCGCAATAAATCTGGCAATTTATTGCCCTTCCATCTCATCATGCAGTCAAGTCAAATTTCAATCGAACTACGTCATCTCTGAGCTTAAACATAGGCAAGGCCATCCTTGATCGCCCCCGAGACACAAAATACCAAAAACATTGTAAAATCTCAAAAAACCCAAAAATAACCTCAAAAACATTTGAAAAATCCAAAATGGTGCTTTCATCTCATCTCGCTTTCACCCGCGATTATCATCACTCATAATAAAATCAATCATCACCTTCATCCTTTGGTGAAGCAATCAGAAGCAAGTATATCAGGTTCCAAAGTGAACACCCTAATCGTCAGAAGTCTCAAGTCTAAGTCAGTAAGCACGCAAGTTGATCAACTCGGAGTATCAATAGCTTATCACCCAATTAGTGTCACCAAAACCCTGATCACAACATGTCCTAGGATGCCTCCTTCCCACGATGGACATAAGCATCAGGTACCTCATAGTAGTTTAGCCTTGGCTAGCGATATGAAGAACATTAGCTTGTTTGTTTACTTTGTCTTAGTTTTTTTTGACTTATCTTATTTTGCACTCATTCCTAGGACCTCTCAATGATGCCTAAACAAAACAAGTTTAGAGAGAAAGGAATGGGGCAATGATCATTATCTTTTTTATCTTCTATGCTTGTTGGATGTTCTTGTAAAATAACTTGGCGAATACTTTCTTTGTTAGGTCTGTCCTAGCAAGGTTTTTGTATGTCAAGTGTGAACAAGAATACTCCTATTTGATTGTTGATTCAAATTCCATCACACTAGGTACAATGCCATCCTGGTTCTTTATACCTCAATGCATTGTACCTATGTGTGTTATCAAGCATAAATTAATTGGCCCTTTGAAAATCCCAACTCCTGGTAAGCAAATCATCATCATCATTCATAGTGTAGGCTTGTTGGATCCTCCTTCCATCCATCTTTTTCTTCGTATTCATCTATCTTTACGAAAATTTCTATCTAAAGTAGGTGTGAGATCTCAAAATATACACGAGGCTACCCATGGCCAATGACTGTCTATACATCATCAAAATTGTCTACATCAAAAAATTATCTTTCGTCCTCTGATCAATAGAACCACTCCTCTTGCATTTTATCGCGATATCGATCGGAAAATTAGCATTCTCACTCGATCTCTCAAGGGGGAAATATACCAGCATAATCCTTCTCACTGGGGCAACAGTGGGGCATTTGAAAAATTAAAAAAAAATTGAACTTTGATGATAGCAGTTTATTCTTTGAACCAATACAACAAGTGCACTACTTCAAAGAGGGGCAAAATGTAGACATGGAAAATATAAAATTCGATTCGACACACTAGATTTTGATTTACTAACACCATTTCATCCTGAATCATCTCCTTTGCTAGTCATTTCATCAAACAATCTATATTTGATTAAATTCATCACTCTTCATCTCTTAATTAAATAAATCAACTTTATCTAATTAAGTCATCATCTCCTGTTAATTAAATAAATCAATTTTATTTAATTAATTCTATAATCCCCCTTTTAATTAAATAAATCATTTTATTTAATTAATCCACAAGGTCATCTCATTTAAATTAAATAAATTATTTGGTTTAAATCCAACATCATCCATCTTTAATTAAATAAATCAAATATTTATTTGATTAAGTCTTTAATCATTTTCATCTCATTTTGATTGAAATCAATCCTAAAATCTAAGTCAAAATTTTCAAATCACCTAACTTCTCATTAAATTAATCAAATCTTGATTAAGATAATCTCAATCACTAAAATCCTCTAAAGAATGCAACTTGCACAATAAATCAATTACTTTGATTTATTTAATTGCCTATTTTCTCTCAACATGGCATAAAAGGGGAATATTCCCTTAAATTTGAATTCAAATTCAAATGGACTTGGTCCTTCCAACAAGGCATTTAAAGCCTCTTACATGTCCTTAGCCTTGAGCCAAGTTACATTAACTCCATTTCTTTCTCCCTCCAACATGTCACATTCAAATTTCAAATTTGAATCTCATGGCATTTATCATGCACATTGACCAAAATGTGCTCATTCCTCATCCAATCACATGTGGAAAAGTGGTCTCTTCTCATTGGTTGGTATTTTGTCTCACATTGTTCAATTTCACTCTTTCTTCCAATTTGGAAATCTATAAATGAGAGACTCTTCCTCTCATTCAAACATCCATAATTTGAGTAAACTTACTATACTCAACTTCATGCTCAAGCATATCTAGTTTCATCCATTTCATCAAATTTTTAGCTAGGTCATACAAATTTTTCATCATGGAGCTTGATTGAATCTTCATCAAGGTGGATCACTCATCAAATCATCAAAGAGCTTACAAAGGAGTTGGGAAATGGTTGATTTCAACACATCAATTGGAACCAACTCCCCCATGGGATCATGAGTTTGCTTGCTTAATTAGGATTTTACTTGCATTTTCATATTTTGTTCTTCATTTTCCTATTTTGAATAATTTCAAATGGATTTCATGGGGAATCCTTATTTTATCTTGCATATGATCTAATATTGTTCTTGTTTGTTGTGTTTGTGCAGGTATGAAATTAGGGGTTCACAGAAGGCGTTCAAACCTATGGGGAAGAAGTACAAAACTTACTTTCATATTGCTTGAAATGGCCAAATATCACACAAAGCATGGAGGATTACATGAGTAAAATTGAAACACAAATAACCAGTGCAATATATACTTATGATCCAATGCGAGACAAGGATGATTAGACCTGGACTAAAATAATGTAGCTACATGATAACTTCTTTGCACTGTAGAGTCAGAGAGAAGAGACAATCAGACAACATGTGAAGTTAAAGGACTTAGTGAAGATTAAATATATACTTATCTCAAGTGCCCTTGTCAATACTAATAAAATCTCAAAGATAAATCTCAACCCTAGTACTCTGAAAGAAGGAGATGAAACTCTAATGGTGCTTGAATTACAATACATGACACTTGCAAAAGAAAAAAGGCTTTTGGAAGAAGGAAGATCTACTTGGAAAGATATTTTTCAAAAGCTCAAAGGGTCAACATCTTCAAGTTGACATTTTTTACTCCTATATATTTCTCTAAGTTTTCAAAATTCCTTATTGCATGAATGAAGGAATAAAATTTCTTTTTTGGTTAATTCTTTGAGGGGGAGTCAACACATATATCTAAGGTGGATTATACTGAGTTTTCGTACACCCTTTTCCATTGATATAAAATGGGATAGATAGTTGAAAATAATTAGGTCAAAAAATTTGGAGAGAGATACTTAGGAATTCTTGGATAGTTATTGGAGAAATGTTTTGGGAGAGATATGTGTAAGGGGGAGACAAGCTTTTGAAAAAAAAATTGATATGCATGTTTCCATCAATTACAAATTGGGAGATTGTTGGAAGTTGGAAGTTTGTCATTAAAGATGTAGTTTGGTAACATGAGCATGAGGTGCATATATTTCTTGATCCAATGTTTTCATTTATTTCAACATTGTTATGATCATCCTAGCATAGTTTGGAAGTAGTTTCAGTGGCATATGTATAGTGCAAGTTGGTCCAAAAGTATGACTTATTAGGAAATTGGCTAAGTATTTCCTCTGACAGTTTTGTGGTTTAGTGCATTATTTTTTGGTTCTACACTTCACCACAATTTGGTACAACCTTATACAATTCTAACTACAGTTTTGAGTTCATTAGATGCAGTTATATTCAATATTTTGTGACATTTTGTGAATTTTACCAAAAGATATGAATGACAATGCTTAGCCTTGTATATTGTAGTTACTTTTTGTACAATCTATCAGTGTGAGAGATTCTGAATTTCTTCATGGATAATTATTTTATTTTGTGATGATGAATATGAGCTAATATATGTCAATTGAATGGGAATTCAATGGAAGATCATGCCTTGAGTTCATACATTTGGTGAATTGCATGTATACATGAAGATATTGAGTTTAGGTCTATTTTTTGGGCTGAGCTAACACATTTTATGTTTTTTGAAGGACAAGCAACTTTATCTTATGTGGAATTTATTTTAGGTCAATTCCAACCTATATTTATGTAAATAAAATTTTGGATTAAGGTGCAAAGTGTGCATAAAATGTTTTAAGGGTGACATGCTTAATTTTTTGTGTTACTTCTAATTAGGATGATTTAATTGAAGTTACACTTGCTATGGATATAAATGGGAGATTAAAATAAAAAAAATTGATAAGAGAGAGAGAGAGAGAGTGTGTGTGTGTGTGTATGATGGAAATATAGAAGATTATATACAAGTGTTGAAGAGATATATGGCATGTATGGTGGTTCACCTACATGTGTGTGATGCAGTATTGATCAGATTGTGAAAAAAGAAAAGTATTGATTCAAATCAGAGTGGAGATCACTTTTTACTTCATTAGAACTATAATCTAACATACGATAGATGTTATTGTATCAGTTCAAATAGGTAGTAATTCCAACCCTTCCTTGTTCTTTCTATGTGGGTTGTGAGCATTTTTTTGGACAATGTATACTATCCCACTAGTGAGCCTTTCTGTAATATCTTATATCTAGATATAATATATTATGAGCTAACCCTCATCCCAATAGTGAGCCTTTTTGTATTATGTTATATCTAGATATAATATATTATGAGCTAACCGTCACCATGGTTTTTCCCTTTTTGGGTTTTTCATGTAAAATTACCGGTGTTCACGCGTCATGTGACTCTATGGTTGTCTTCATGATTTCTTTCATCATTGCAATTATATTCATTTTAATAATTGGATGGCTTATGTTTAATTGGTTTAAAGGAATATTGATTCACCCCCCTCTCTTAATATGATAGGTTTTCAATAGTGTTCACCAATGTGTGACTATATTTTGCAGAGGTGTTTGGGAGAGATGTTTCTATTCCGCATTACTCCACAGTTGTGTTTCAAGTCTTGAAGTTGGAAGAATTTTTGTGGTGTTGGTATCTTACTTGAATCAAGGTGGTTTGAGTTTTGGTGCTTCAGAAGATGGATTTCTATATTATAATGTATGGAAGAGTTATCTGGATGTATTGGGTGTGTACATTCTTCAGGTGAAAATTTCTACGAAGAAGTTTGTTGGATTTTAGGGTGTTTTCAGGTGACATTTTTTTCCATGAGTTATGGATGGATCAAAGGAAGTGTGTACTCAAAAGATCAATGGTTTTTGCATGGGTATCAACTGAACTTGGTGTTTATAATACTTTTAAAGGTGCTTATTTTTTTGTGGAAGTTTATCATGGCGTGAAAGGATGGATTTGGGTCCTAGCTAAGGAATTTTGTGGTCTTCCTTCATTCCTTTCCACTGTGGGAATTTTCTTGGTGCCAACCTAATTTGAATTTGCACATTTGAGATGCATAGCCAACCTTGAAGAAGGGTTTCAAGATTAAAGATATTATAATTTTGAGTTGATTTTTTGAAGGATGACAAGATAGATGCGAGAGATTGAATGATGTCAAGTGTAGATTTATAGTGTGGAAAATTGAGAAGTTCAGTGTGAGATTTCATGTGTTAGTTCACTGCATGTAGTGAGTAGAAGGTGTCTACAATTATTCAATAAGGCTGTAAAGGTGTTGGTGACATTGCGGTGGAATCTTTGTTGTATTGAAATGATGTTATTTATGTAACACTTCTTTTCTATTTAGGCAATGAGCCTTTCCTTTTTTAGGTAGTGTGTCCTCCAGTAGTGAGCCCTTGTATTCGGTGTTGATATTACTTATATTGTAAGCTAATATTCACTATGGATTTTCCCTTCTTGGGTTTTCCACGTAAATATAGTGTTCTCTTATGTGTGATGCTAAGTTGTTTCAATTTTTATTATTTTATTTTCATACTAATTCATCATAACAGATTAAGGGTTTAATGAATGAATGTGGATCTAAATGTTAATGAGGATTTTGAAGGTTTAAGGTACAACTGATTCACTCCCCTCTCAGTTGTCTTGTGCATTCAACAATTGGTATCAAAGAAATATTCCTTGGAATAGAGCTTAACCACTTGAGGTATATCTGGGATGGTACACAAGAAGAAGATTCATATGTTTGATGGCATGGACTATGCATTCTGGAAGATGAGGATGTAAGGTTATATGGTTTATCTGGGATTCGATATATGGAAGATAGTACAGACTAATTATATCATACCTACAAATGGACCAAGCACTAAAGATGAAATGAAGGCCTATGAATGTAATGGTAAAGAAAGGTATGCTCTTTTGTGTAGCATTACAAATTTTGAATTAGTAAAATTTATAAATCTAAAAATTGCTAAAGAAATTTGGGAAAGTTGCAAAGTATTTATGAAGGAGATGTTATGGTCAAACAAGAAAAGATGTAGAATTTAAAGATCACATTTGAGAATTTGTAAATTTTTGAAGATAAAACATTTTAAGCTGCATGTAGAGGTTAGATGAAGTGGTTATCCCCATCAAAGGTCTTGGTGGAAAACTTAAAGAATCAAAAGTGGTAGAGAAATTTCTTAGAAAACTTCCTAAAGCTTACAGTCATAAAGTTTCTAATATTGATTAATCTCAAAATCTAGAGCATTATACTAAAGATCAATTGTATGGCTCTCTAGCTGCATTTGAAATGAGAGAATTTGGTACAAATAATAGTGAAAAAGTTGAGACTTCTTTTAAGGATGAAAAATCAAAGAATATTGAAGAATCATATCAAGAGGATCTTGATGATGTGGAAGTTAACTTTGTGAGAAGGATGAAAAAGGATACTAGTAATTACAAAGGTAAGTTTCCTTTCAAATATTTCAGTTGTGGAAAGATATGTCACTATGCTTCAAGATGTCCAAATCGGGTTGTGAATGAAAAAAATAAGGAGAATAGAGGTAAGATAATTAGGAAAAGATATTATGTTAGAGAAGATGTTGGTATTTTTTATGATGAATCTGATTATGGAGATGATGATGATGGTGAATTCTTGTTCATGGCTTTAAAGGATGAATCTATTTTTGCTAAATTTGAAATATGGTTGAAGGATAGCCCTCCAAAGAGAAAGGATAAGACTGAAGGTACTTTAGTATATGCTTTTATTGCTAGGAAGGAGAAGAATTATTGGATCATTGAAAGTGGATGCTCTAATCATATGAATAGAGACAAGAGTAATTTTGTTAAACTTGAGAAGTATGATAGAGGACTTGTTATATTTGGTGATTATTCTAGTGCTAAGATATGCGGAATAGGTACAATCAGTTTTTATTGAAAGAATAATATTGATGATGTTTATTATGTTAAGGTTTTAAGGCGTAACCTATTTACTACTGTACAAATGTGTAGAAAAGGATATAGTCTTATGTTTTAGGATTATGGATGTGAGATTAGAAAAGGGTCTAGAACTGTGATTACTATTGGAAGAAGGATATATGGATATGTTTATTAGCTCACGGTTGTTGATGGTCATTGCTTTATGACTTAGATTGATGAAAGTTTGTTATGATGCAAGAGGATTTATCAAATTAATTTTGATAATCTAGTAATAATTGTTTCAATTCAAGTAGTGAGAGATCTGTCAAATATTATAAATAATATCAATGTTGTCTGCAAAGATTGTCAAATTGGAAAGAAAACAAGAAGAAGTTTCAAAGGAAAAGAACAATATTCTACCAAATTGTTGGAGTTGGTGCATACAAATATTTGTGGTCCTACAAGAGTAATAATTCTTCAAGGTGATAGGTATTTCATGATTTTTATTGATGAATATTCTAGAATGACATTTGTTACTTTTCTTAAAGAAAAATATGAAGCCTTAGATAAGTTCAAAGCATTTAAAGTTATGGTTGAGAATGAAATGGATATGAAGATCAAGTTTTTGAGGTCTGACAGAGGTGGAGAGTTCACCTTTAATGAATTTAACATGTTTTGTGAATATCATGGCATAAAGAGCCACTTGTCTTCTCCTATAACTCCTCAAAAAAATGGAGTGGTTGAAAGGAAAATTAAGACTCTTCAAGAAGTTGCAAGGATCATGATGAGAGAAACTAATCTACTGAAAGTCTATTGGAGAGAATAAAATCATACTAACATTAAGGATTCCTAAGGTCAAGTACTTCAGGGTATTTGGAGGAAAATGTTACATCAAAAGAGATGAAGAAACTTGGGAAATTTTTATTCAAGGTATGATGAAGGTATATTCCTTGGATATTATACTAAAAGAAAATCTTAGCCGTGCTACAACAAAATATTAAGAAGGATTGTTGAGAGTGCAAGTAATAAGGTTGATGAAGATTTTTGGAATTCAGTACAATAGATGGATATGAGTCAGATGAGCCTACTTATAAAAGAAAAAAAGTTGAGGAAAAGGAAGTATAGACTGAAGAGGAAGAAACCCTAGAAAATAACCCTAAAACCCTTGAGTATATGCAAAAGAATCAATCAAAAGAACAAATCATTGGAGACAAAAGAAAAGGTGTACTAACAAGAAGGAAATTTTCTAAAGAAGAGTTAAATTTAAAGCAGTGATTAAGGCCTACAAAGATGAAAATTGGATAAAATCTATGGAAGAAGAACTAGTGTAGATTGAGAAAAATCAGACTTGGGAACTTGTGCCAAGACCTACAAACAAAAACATAATTAGAACTAAATCTGTGATCAGAAACAATAAATGAGAATGGATAAGTGGTAAGAAACAAGGAAAGACTTGTGTGTAAGGGATACTCACAATTTGAAGGAATATATTTTAAGGATACATTTTCTTCAGTGTCAAGAATGGAATCCATTAGGATGTTTCTAGATTTTACATCACACAAGGATTTCAAATGTTGACATAATAGTCATAGGTGGAGCACCAATAAATTATAGTGAAGAAGAACCAAAAGAACATGGTGATTAGTCAAATCAAACACCACTAACTACTCCATCAAGGAATATTGATCAAGGTACATCACCAATCCATCCAAATCCTAATTCAAATTTAAGTGATGAATCAAATCCAACTCTTTCCTCATTAAGAAAAAGGTATAAAGGTAAGAAAACAAAAATATTCAAAGAAATATATGGTCTTGAGAAGAAAAAAATTCATGTATTTTTTATTTACTTATGATCCTATATATTTTGAAGAAGTCATAAAATACGATAACTGGATCAAGGCAATGGATGAAAAAATTGGCTCTATTGAAAGAAATAAAACATGGGATTTAGTATATTTACACAAAGGTAAAGATTGTATAGGAGTCAAATAGGTTTATAAAACTAAATTCAATGCTAAAGGTAAAATTGTAAAACATAAAGCAAGATTAGTCACAAAAGGATTTTCACAATATTATGGGATTGATTATAATGAAACTTTTGCTCCAATTGGGAGACTTGACATAGTTACAACTATTTTAGTAGTTGCACATAATAGTTGGAATGTTTATCAAATGGATGTGAAATCAACTTTCATAAATGGTTTTCTTGATGAATAAGTTTATGTTCAACAAAATCTTGGTTATGAATTAAATGGACATGAAAATAAAGTATATAAATTGAAAAGGACTCTTAATGGATTGAAACAATCACCTAGGGCTTGGTATAGTAGAATTGATTCATATTTGATAAGTAATGGATTCAATAGAAGTGGAAGTGAACCTACATTGTATGTGAATATTAATGAGAAAGGTAAACTTTTGATTGTATGCTTGTATGTTGATTACTTGATTTTCACTGGAAATTAGTTTGTAGACATGTTCAAGTTAGATATGATGAAAGAGTTTGAAATGATAGATTTGGGCTTGATGGGATACTTCTTAGGATTTGAAGTTAGTCAAATAGATAAGGTTATTTTCATTTGTCAATCTAAATATGTGAAGGAACTATTGAGAAGATTTAAGATATTAAATTGTAATCTAGTATCAACTCTAGTTGCTACAAGAATAGAATTGAGCAGAGAGGATAAGGAGTCAAATGTTGATCCGACTATGTTTAAAAGACTTGTTGGCAGTTTAATGTATCTTATAGCTACAAGGCTAGATATTATGTATGGTGTAATTTTTATTTCAAGTTTTATGGATTCACCTTAGGATTATCACTATAAAGTTGGGAAGTGAATACTCATTTATATTACATGAACATCAGGATATGGAATTCTATATTCCAAAACTAATAAATTTGGTTTTATTAGTTTTACTAACAGTAATTTTGCAAGGAGAATTGATGATAGAAAGAGCACTTATCGATATGTCTTTCATTATGGAATAGGTGCAATCTCATGGGCATCAATGAAGCAACCAATCATGACCCTTTCATTAGTAGAATCAGAGTACGTAGCAGCCACATTGGCAACATGTCAAGTAGTTTGGATGAGGAGAGTATTGAAAAAATTATTGCAAGAACAAAAGGAGTCAACATCAATATTTTGTGACAATAAATAAACAATTTCATTATCCAATAATCATGTCTTTCACAAAAGAAGCAAGAACATTGATACGAGGTACCACTTCATCAAGGAACTAGTCAATAATGAAGAAATCAATTTGAAATTTTGTAGATCCAAAGATTAGTTAGAAGATATATTTAACAAAGATTTATGTGAAACTAATTTTATATATCTTAGGAATCTCTTAGGCTTACAAGAAGTTATGAATAATTAATGTTTTTCATTGTAAGTGATTTTAATTTGGCACCTAACAAGGATTTAGGCTGAGACCCATATTTTTAGATTATGGGCGGATATTCAAAGTAACTAGAACAATTAATTTGTGTTGGGATGTTAGAAGATGTAAATTAATTGTATTTTAGCACCAACCTATTGACCCCACTGACCAAGTTATATCCAGCCAACCAAGCCTTCCAAGCACCGAATTCTAGATCCTTCCCCCTTCTATATTATTCATGATGAGTTATGTTTCAACTACCCATTATAAATATCACAACTAATTTACATTCTACAAATTTTAATGAATGTAATGCTTCTTGATCTATAAATATATTGGATGGGCCTATTTTTTACAATACTGCAATTCTATGTTGTATCTTTCATGAATGGAGAATTGGAAGAAGTATACATGGAATAACTCGAAGAATTTCAGTTATCAAACAAACTAGATATGGTCTATAGATTGAAGAAGGTATTATATAGATTGAAGCAAGCTCCAAAATATTGGTATGTAAGTTTCAACATGTATTTGATATAGAAAAGATTCAATAAAGGTCCCATAGATAGTAATCCTTACTTCAAAGTTCAAAAATATCAAATCTTGATTGTGGTTGTGTATGTTGATTACATATTTTTTGGAGGCAATGAAGATATGTATAAGAAGTTTGTAGAAGAGATACAAAAAGAGTTTGAGATGTCTTTATTTAGGGAGATTAATTTCATCCTTAGGCTTTAAATTAATTTAACAGATAAATGCATTTTCATTTCACAATCAAAGTATGTCAAAGAAATGTTGAAGAATCTTGGAATGGAAGATTCTAAACCAATATGTACTGTATGGTTACTAGTTGCAAACTGGGCAAAAATGATGAGTCCCCTAAGGCTGATCAGAGTAAGTATAGATCAACGATTGGTGAATTGTTATATGTAACTATTACTAGGTTGGATATCTTGCATGTAGTTTATCTTGTGGCTAGATTTCAAGAAGATCCTCGAGAGTCACATGTTTACAATAGTAAAGAGAATATTTAGAAACTTAAAGGACACTTCAGATTATGGATTATGGTATTCAAAGGATACTAATTTAAATTTGAGTGCTTATACAGATGTAAATCAAGATGGTTGTGTAGATCATAGGAAAACTACAAGTGGTGGTGAATTTTTTCTTGGATGTATATTGTTATCATGGCTAAGAAAGAAACAAGATTCAGTTTCTTTATTTATTGTAGAGGTTGAGTACATTGCAGTAGCATCTTGTTGCACACAAGTGTTATGGATGAGGAGAACATTGAACGATATCAGAGTAGTGTATGGTGAACCAATTTCTATCTTCTATGATAATACAAGTGCAATAAATATTTTAAAGAACATAGTGATACATTTAAGGAAAAATCATATTTTGATTCTGTATCACTTTTTGAGAGAGAGGGTTTTGGACAATGAAGAAAAGCTTGAATATGTGACTACAAAGGATCAAATTACTTATATATTCACTAAGTCTCTTGCTAAGGATACTTTTGAGTATCTTTGGGAGAAGTTGAGGGTTATTGCTCATCCTTCTTTGAACTAGATTCTTAAGCATATGCATCAATACAGTGGATTCTAAGATTCACTCCTTATTCTAGAATGATCTTGGTGGCTACCTCTTAGGGGGAGTAGGTAGTGGTATTTCTATTTGTTGTATTCAATGGAGTGTTTGTATTATTTTGTACATCAGTAGCTAATTTTAAATAGGTTGTTGTGTGCTCCTAAAGGGGAGTATACATAGTAGCAAAAGAATGAAAGTTGTAGAGCAGTTGTGAGAAGGTTGCTTAATGTCAAAGGGGGAGAAAAAGTGATGCAAATATTGTCCTTTTCCATTGATGTCAAAGGGGGATATAAAGTCATGTGAAAAAACAAGTTACTAGGGAAAGAGAGTCATGTAAGGGGGAGAGAACAATGTGAAAAAGATAAGTTATTCAGGGGGAGACGTAATATGAAGAGTTGTAATGTGTTGGTATTAAGAGCCATTTTGTCCTTAATGGTTTTTCACATTATATGTTGCCATAAATTACAAAGGGGGATATTTTTGCAAGTATGAGAAGTTGGTGTTGTCATTGATGTCAATAAGTTTGTATTGCCATTGATGTGTATTATTGGATGAGATTGTTGCAAGTGTGTGAGTAGTTGGTGGTTTGATTAGTTATATTATGTTCTCATTAGTAAGGTACTAGTGTCAACCTCTAGTGTTTCTTTGATAATATTTTATCTATGGATGTTGTGTTAAGGAAGTTATAAAGATGATAACGATGTCTCTAGTGCTTGGTTTTTCAGGTTCTTTAGAGAAAATTTGATAAAAAGAGAAAATAGTGTGTTGTAGTGGTATTCTGGGTGACAGAGTTGTGTTTTAGTTTTTCTCCATATTTCTTCTAGGTTGAATATTTTCCTGTGCAATTTTGGATATGATAGTAAGAGGTGTTTAGAGTTGTATTCATGATTTGGTGTGCTAGATCATTGTACAAAATATTTTTTGTTCACCAGTGTGTGGTTGTGTTTTGTAGAGGTGTCTAGGAGAAATGTTTCTACTCTACATTTTTCTGCAGTTATGTTTCAAGTCTTGAGAAGCTATAAGAATATTTATGGTGTTGGTATCTTACTTCAATAAAGATGGTTGAGTTTTGGTACTTCAAAAAATGGTTTTTTGAGTTATAGTGTATGAAAAAGTTATCTAGATGTACTGGGTATGTACATTCTTCAGGTGAAAATTTATGTGAAGAAGTTGTATTTTAGGTTGTTTATGGAATATTCTAAAGTGTGTTCAGGTGAAAAAAAATTTCCACAAGTTATGGATGGATCAAAGGAAGTGTGTACTTAAAAGATTAATGGTTTTTACATGGGTATCAACTGACTTTGGTGTTTACACTACTTGAAAATTTACTTAGTTGTTTGTGGAAATGTAGTGTGGTGTGTAAGGATGGATTTGGATCCTAGCTAAGGAATTTTAAGGTTCACCTTCATTCCTTTCAACCATAAGAATGTTTTGGTGCCAAACTAATTTTAATTTGCACATTTGAGGTGCATATCCAACCTTGGAGAAGGTTTCAAGGTTGAAGGTGGTATAATTATGAGTTTTTTTCAAGGATGACAAGATAGATGCAAGAGATGCGAATGATGTGAAGTGCAGAGTTGTAGTGTGCAAAATTGAGAAGTGCAGTGTGTGCTTTCATTTGTTAGTTCATTGGATGCAATGAGTGGAAGGTGTCTACAATCCTTTAATAGGGCTACGAAGGTGTTGGTGACATTGTGGTGGAATATTTTTTGACTTGAGATGATTTTCTCTATGTAACACTTATTTTCTATCTTCATTTCTATTTTGGTAATGAGCCTTTGGCAGCGAGTCTTTCCTTTTCTACGAAGTGTCTCCTCCGATAGTGAGCCCTTGTATTCGGTGTTGAGATCACTTATATTGTGAGCTAATCATCACCATATTTTTTCCCTTCTTAGGGTCTCCAAATAAATTTGGTGTTCTCTTGTGTGTGGTGTTAAGTTGTTTCAGCTTCTGTTATTTTCTTTTCATGTTAATTCATCATAACAGATTAAGGGTTTAATGAATGAATGTGCATCTAAATGTTACTGAGGGTTTTGAAGTTATAATTTACAACTAATTCATCCCCTCTCAATTTTCTTGTGCATTCAACAAACATATCCATATTTCAAATCACTTATACTAAATTCAGGTGGATTAGATACCATCTTCTCTGCGTAGGCTATAGTTGCACCATTGATGAGGGAAACTGTCTTTTGATTGTGTTCCTCAATTCTCATCATTTCAAGCAAGGAAACTATAAATTTTACTCATGATAATAATTGAAACACATCCAATGAGGTGTATTTGGGTAGGTCATATGACACCATACCTTTCTCAATAGTCTTGTTCGTCTATTTCTCAAATTTATCCTCAATTCTTTGCTCATCATCTTTCTTTTCTTTCTTAATTTTCTATTTTCAGATCTTTTCCTTTATGGCAGGAGAAACAATATGTTCATCAATATTTACTGCCTTTGGTTTCTTACCCCACATCTTTGTAACCTTAGTTTCTTTAACATTAGGCTCGAACACCTTATTTTCTGATTTAGATCTCTTCTTGTCATTATTTTGTTCTTTGAAGAATAAGCCACCAACTTTATAAGGATAATCATGTAGTTTTGGTGGTATTTCATTCTTTTGAAAAATAGACTTTTCATTTGATAATCCCTTTTCAGTCTTTGCCAATTTATAGCTTAAGTCTTTCAAGGTGCTCATCATTTTATCTAATTTATCATCAGATGTTGACCCCTTTTCTTGGTGACCCTTAGGGTTTTTTAAGATCCTTACATCATCTCTTCTCTCCACTTTTCCAGTAGCCATTCTATTGCTCTTAATGTGCAGATAAACTTTATAAGCATCCCCCAAAGTTTGAGGATTCTTATCCATGAGATGATACCCCATTTTTTAATCAAAAGAATTTTTGTATGAGACCAAACACACTTTTTCATTAGGCCTTAAGTAAGTTGAGATTCTAAACATATCCTTTTGAAACCTACTGTTAAATTTAGGAAACATCTCATTGTGTCCTTTAGTGATTGTGTTGAATTCATTTAACATAAATCTAGGATTAGTTTTGTCCCCATACTGTTCTCTAAAAATACTCTTTAATTCATCCCAAGTCCTATACTCTCCATTGGTAAATCTCTATACCTTTCTTGGGCATCCTCAGTAAGTGACTTGATGGATATTTTCATCATTACATCCTCATCCTTAACTTCAAAATCGTACATCTTGTTGTTGAATGATCTCAAGTGATTTTCTCTTGATATGGCATAATTCCTAATGAATCTAACCAAAACATTTATAATGTCATTGGGAAAAGGATTTGGATAACCAGGTATCCCATCAAAAACATATTTCCCTATATCGTTCCTATTACATTAGTCTTATGGAAAATTGATCTCCCTAACTCGGTTGAGGAACATTGCCACTTAGCCCCTAGTGTTCTAATTTCCTTGATGTTCATTTCTCTCTCACACATTCTGGTTTCCTTACTGACTAGAATTACTTCCACTTGATTGAGTATTGTTGTTTCTTTGGTTCTAAGAGGGTTGTCCCATTCCATTAGAAATTTGTGGTTGGGAATAGGGAATGGATTGACTAATGGTAGATGAAACATTCATGCTATTAGTTTGAGAAGGTTGGGGTGTATAATGAGGTGGGGTTTGAGAACTAGAAGGTGAAGGATCTCCAATAGATGATTTTAGATATGAAATATTCCTTTACATTTATACATTAGCAAAAATGATTTTTATCCTCTCTAATTCCTTTTGAAATTGTTCATTCTCTATTTGTAATTTGAGATTTGAGGGATCATGTGTTGCAGTTGTAGGGATACCACCAGATGGTGCACTTGCACTTATAGTTATTCTCTTGGAATAAACCATAGGCCCATTTCCTATATCTACAAGCTATGATTGTTTACTAGTAGTGGAAGGGGTTGCAACTGAGCTTGTAACAATGGAACTAGTCTAGGTGTTGGTATAGAAAGTTCCTAAAATAACATTTAAAGTGTCCTTTTCATGAATAGGGGTAAGAATAGGATGGTAGGATATTGTAGGAATGGGGCAAATTTCTTCTTCGAGCATTAGTTTCATTATTTTTTCCCTTCTCCTCAATTGATCCCTCTCAAACATGGTAGCCTTTATATTTTCTTCCTTTTTCTTTTTCTTATTTAATTCTCAATTATTCAAGCCTCTGGTATTCCTCTTGAAGTCCCTCAAATTCTTGTATTAACTCATCCTCATTAGGTAGAGTTACATCTAAATCTGAATGCTCAGGGGCATAGTTTACAAGCCTTGAAGTATTCCTTTGTGATAAAGGGTTATGAGTTCTATCATGAGGACCTCTAGACAAGCCATGTCTAAGATAATTAGAAGTAGAAGTGGCTCCAAGATTTAACCTCTAAGATGCCAATGTAGCATCAATATCCCTATCCCAGAAAATCCATTGTTCTACTGGTTTTGAAACTAGAGGATTTGAAAGAAGCTTGATTACCATTAGTAGTTTCCTTTGTGATGGAGTTCTCCTAATTTATAGGATTCATTCCATACTCACACATATTATCATTACTACCTTCTTGTAAATGAATCAATACTGAAGTATGAGGAGCATCAAACTTACTTGTGTCTGTATATTTTTGCTTCCAAGATTGCTTGGTATTTCACTATAATTCTCCTTCCAACCTCTACTTAGGGTTCTTCTTGAGATGATTCCTTGTTCCTCTCATGGCTTCTATAAACTCTCACCTCTCTTCTCTTCTCACTTACATTAAATTTTATTCCACCAACATAAGAAAATGAGAGTCTACACCAAAATTAATACAAATTAGTAAGTATTTTGTGATTCTTTGAGAAATTTTGCTAACACAAAGAAGGAATAGAATAAATCAACAATAACTGATAAAGTAATTCACACAAATATTTGAAGATGGGTAGAAACTTTTGAAAAACCAACTATAGACATAATATATTATGAGACATCTTTTCAATTTGTTCTTAACTAAACATATAACTTTTAAGCTTATGACTTTGACTGTAATGATCTCAAACTAGAGATATAAACTAGTATTTTCCCAAACAAAGTCACCAATTTGTTGGTTGTGTTACCAATTTTCACTATAGCTCAATTGGTAGAGCTGACTTGTTTCATTTTAAAGTGAAGTTCAGTTAGTTTATGCATTGTTTGAGATTGTTGTATTGTATCAGATTTATCAAGTTTCAACTATGCAAGTGTTTTCAGTAAACATAATTTCAAGAGTTTTTCTCAATGATTTGTAGTACAAAAGAAGTACAAGACAGAGTATAAAAATGATTAAGCATAAAAATTGCTTTCATTTATTTCATGATGCTTATTCACATTACAATATTTCATTTGTTTGCAAGAACAAAATGATTGTACAGTTTTTTATTTTGATGCATTTCTTTTCAAGATGGAAAACAAGAAAAGAAATTTTAAGTGCCCCACACAAGCCATGGGAGTCACTATAACAATGAATCATGAGAAGCATGCTACACTATTGAATATGTAAGAAAGAAAGACACATAAGCGTGAACATAATCATCATTGCCTTTTTTTTTTGGTCGATGAAGAAGTGGTGCATGATCCTTCATCCTCGAGCTCCAATCGACCTGTAAGAGAATTAAAGAGCTATTAGAAATCCAATTATGAACATACATATATGAATCACCAAAAATAATGTAAAATGTTACTGATAATACATTGAAACAGTTGAGAGAATGGGAGTTGCACAGAAGCAAAGAAGGAAACATCATAATAGTTTATTGTTTTATCTAACATTGCTTTTTTCCATGTGCAGGTATAGGAAAAGCTTTGTAGCTAAATATTTCATGAAGACATAAAAGCATGTGGATTAAAACGGGCTCCCATAAGGGTAGAGCTCAGCATGCTGCCCCTTAAGCATAAAAATGGGGTTGAGTAAGGAAATACAGTATCATGCTCATCTAAGCCATTCATAAAGGAGTGAAACAGATTTAAACTATCAGAGAAATCAAGTTCATTGCTCACTCATAGCAATCAAATCTGCATAATGAAGTGAAAATTAAAAGTGGACAATGAACTTCATTCAGATATAGAATCAACTAAAATGCATCAATTTCCATACTGAAAATTTTAATACTATCAAATTGATTGCATCTTTGCTGCCATATATCTCGTTCATTCTATTCATGTTGTATAATGATGTTCTTTCAGGTACAACAGGTGTTTCATGTCATAAATGGTGATAGTGAACAAGCATACATATAAAATTCACAAAATCAAGTAGCAAAATTGAAGGATTGAAATCTATTTACGGTATTTTCATTTAATCATTAGAATGAATTAGGAATGTTGAGGAATAAGTACTTTGGCATTGTCAATCCATCTAGTACAAAGTATCAAAAGGAAAATTTTTGGGTGTGTTCAAAATTGGTTTGCATACATAGGACAACATTATGGACAAACAACATTACCTTATCAAATTAAATACAATGTGCAAGTAAAGAAGAGAAGCCAAATCTGGTTATGTTCAAGAACAAGTGGGGAACATATGAACTAGAAAAGAAGCATTGTTTTATTCCATGAAAGCTTTGAGCTAAGAATGCAAATTTTTTTTAAGCATTTAAGTGTATGAAATGAGTGATGACAGGCAACCTACAAGAACATCAAGGTTGCTACAGGAGTTACAAATAAAAGAAGAGGTGTTGTTTCAGTTCTAATACAATAGAAAAGTAATGAAAAGTAAGTACACAACAAGGTTGTGCTACAGATTTAAGGAAATTTTGGGTATGATCAAAGAGCTGCATTTTCTAAGGGTGAAAATAGCATAAGACAAGTGATGAAAGTGGAAAGTAATCTACAAGTGTGCCATGCTAGCCGAATACCATTCTGCAAAGTAAACAAGTAAAATGAAATCATTTACATACAGTGCATTTGAAGGATGAATGGAGTTTTTGTGTGTTTCATTAAATGCATGCAAAGGAAAACAATGAAAGAATTTAGCTTATTTTGTTAAGAGTTTCCCTGAGTAAGGTGGAGTTTACATTCTGAGAGCAAGGCAATGAAGCTACAACAGTAATGTGAAACAAGTATTCTTCTTCTTTTGAAGCAATGCACTTATGCCATGATAATTTGGTGTGAAACAAGTTGAGGTTTCAAGAGAAACAAGTGTTACAGAGCGAAAATAAGTAGAAGTTTTCTTCATAATGAAAGGATTTCAAGAAAATACATGGATTTTTCAACTTTAAATGCAAATTTCTCTTGAAAATAAGGAATATCCACATGGGGGTTTCGGTTTTAAATACAGATTTCCCTCTTTTTACAGTTTACCCATTTGAGGGTTATTATCAAAAAACACAAAATACATAGAATAATTTTATGGGTCGAGCTCAAATTTTGGAGGAGTGCAAGATAAAGTATCTCTTCTAAAATTCAAACACCCACATGGGGTTTCAATTGGAAATGTATACTTTCAGGAAAATGTGTTAAGAGTTTCAAGATTCCAATTGGGTTTTCACCATAAGAAGGAGGGCTTTCTTTTTTAGTTCTTACTCAAGTAATGAAATGCAGTGATATTAAATATTCATTATCAAGCATATGATAGCACACCATGGAGACTTTTTTCTTCTCAAAAAGTGAATGTCCATATGAGGGTTCGAGTGGGTAATGTAGATATAGAGGAGGAAAGTCGTGTTTTGAGCTAGTACAACATTGGAGCACACAAAAAACACAGATAAGGAACACATGTGGCTACGGCCTATAATGGAAATAATACACAACAAAAAATCAAGTGTTTCTTCCCCATAATAGCTTCATTATTTTGTCTAAAATTTTGGAGTTTTTTTTGTTTACAAAAAATGCTCAAAGCTTGAACTCCCAAATGAGACATAGAAGTAGAAACATCTAATGAAGGAGGAAAAAATAACAAATACATTCTTTTCTACAATTTTTCAAGCTCAAATTGAGCATTTGAGTGACAAGAGATACAAAGGGGAAAATCAGAAAAACATATGTGTGGCCGCAACCTCAAGCCCAAAGTTTTCTTTCAAAACGAAGGGAAGAAGCCATAAAACAATTTTAAATCGACTTACCATGCTTGTAGATGGAATTTTAACCCACAATGAAGTCGATGGCCCAAGTCTCCAAGCATTTCCTGCAAGCCCTAACTCATGGTGGCGATGCCATTCTTTCAAGCAGAGAGCAAGTTCTCAAAAATTGCAAGTGTAAAATGATGGTCGAAATGTTAGGTTTACCTTGTTTTGTTATTAGGGTTTCCTATTTTCCCTAATTTGAAGTGGGCTTATCATTTTAATTAAATGTTAAATGCCTTCAAACATTTTATCATTTCATAATAAATGCATGCCCTTCATGAGTTTAGGTCGACCCTTCTAGGTTTTGCCTTGGTGTCATTTGCTAAGTCTTAGCCTAGGCTTTTTATTTATTGAATTTCAAAAGTTCAAATACCTTGGGTTTGGATTTAAATGTCAATACTTATGCTTATCGAAAAAAAATTATACCTTAGGCTTTTATACTTTGATTGATTTCATAGAAATCAATTAAAATGTAATGATAAAAAATGCCTTATATTTTTATGATTTTTTAGAAGAAAAATCAAATTGTAAAGAGATATATAAGAGTTGTATTTTTGCAAATATTTTTAAATCTTAGTTGTAAAAATAAATCAAATTGAAAAAATTAAAACTGCAATTATCTTGTAAAGCAGAGATAAAACAATGATTTATAAATTATTTTATTCTTTTTGCTATTTTTAGCAGTTTTAGAAAGCAGAGAAGGTTGACTTTTCCTTGGGAGAATTTGAATTGCATGGGATCAAGTTAAGGTGTTCCTTTTTCTTTTAAAGTAAATTAGACCTATTTTTAGGTGCTTTTTGGGATGGACATTCAAAAAGTGTGAGTTTTTCACTTTTGTTACACATTATGGAGCAGTTTTGGAGGCTTTTTTCCAGGCTTTCTTCTTGAGCTCGGATTAGGGTTTTGAAGAGTTTTATTTTTAGGAGGAAAACTTAGGGTTTTCTTAGTTCAGATCATTGTTTCTTCCACTCTTGTTCATGCAAAGAGTTTTGTAAGAAAAGTTTTGTACTCATACTTTGGATACTCCTTCAATTTAATAAATCAACATTCCTATTTCTCAATTTTTGTCTCCTTTGCAATCTTAGTTTGATGTTTCCATTGTGATTATGTTTACAGATCCTTTTTTATGACTTATTATTGCAGATTATGGTACATAAAGTTCATGTGGTACAAGTTGCATGTTGTGCTTGAATGAAAATCTTCATGCAAATCAATTATGTAATGGGTGTTCATTAGAGATTGTGAAGTTACTATTGTTTTCTAAGAGTTGTTTGTGGGTAGATAATCAAAGTCATCATTAGGTTCTGAAAATCACTTTAAGTTAGAGTTTTTATTCCAGTTCATCCTTCTACTCTTTACCTCAAAAATATTTTAGAATAGGAATTATCATTCGGAGAACCAGCTCACTCTGGAGATTCCTTCTTCAATCATATCACCCACATTTGAAGAAGGTTTCCATGTGGCAATAGATAGTTAAATTTTCTGCAAATTTAGCATAGGGTGCATATCTGATTGATAACAGTTTTTGGCACGTTTAGTGGCACAATGAAAGTTAATTTTCAGAGAAGTTTCAAAAAAATTGATAGTTGTTTGGTGTATGCAGCATTTTATGCAGCCTTTTGGAGGTTTTTCACAATATACCCGGTGACTCTGTTTCTGATTTTGCATGCAGACTTAGTGTAGATTGTGCATGAGAAAAATACAAACCAAATCAATTTATGTACCATTCAAGTACTTACAGCTATCTCCACCTCAAAGAAGGGGTAGGACAGCAAGAAGATTGTTCGACATACTAGGGAGGTCAAGTTCAACACCTTCAGTTTACAATTCTATAGTTCCATCACTGGGAAATCTTGTTCCTGTAGTGCAAGCACCACCAATGGCGAGATAGCACACTTTTGCACCTTTTAATGGGGGCAACCCATTAAACATTGCACATTATGATGATATTCTGGCAGCAACTTTCAGGAGTCTGCCATACTTTGTCAAAGAGGACCAAACTACTTCTTTTGAACACATTTGAGATGTGGCCACTTTATGCTTAGTTCACAACATCACTCAAGAGAACGTAGAATTGAGTCTCTTGGCTACATCACTTAAAGGAAAGGCTTTGCAATGGTTCATAGGCCTCACAGTGAACTCAATCACAACACGGGATGCATTAGGTGATGGCTTTTAGGTGATGGCTTTTAACAACATTTTGTTGACAAGTCAGATCATTTGTCCTTATTAGAACAGTTGAGCATGATCAAGAGAGCATCACATGAGCACTTAGCTAATTTCAACTACCGATTCCAAAGGATCTAGGACAAAATTCCTTTAACGGTAAAACCTTTACCAGATCATGATTTTTTATTTTTCTTAAAAGCCTTAAATAGCAAGATTTCAATTATGACCCAATCTATGAGCGGTCACACACTCCCTAATGCTTTCGACATTGCCATTAGAGAAAAAAATTATCCTATTCAATCTGGGAAAATTTCCCCTAGACCTCCCATGCTTTTGTTTCAATAAATTCAAGTTCCTACGCCCACATCTTTACCACCCCTAGTTGTTGTTCCCCCTGTTCCAACAATAGGTTATCAAAATGCAGCTTAAGAAATCACTGCTCTAGCCCAATCCCAAGAGTTTCAAGAGATAAAAATTATATTAAAGACTTTTGGAAATGATCTAGTGAGTATTTAAAATCAAGTTGGCCAAGAACATAAGGCATATCAAGCCTTGTATTAGCAGAACTAGCCTAACAGGCCAGCTTTTCATAATGATTATCAAGATCAAAGGAAATTTTTTAACCCGAGACCGTTTCAGCCCTACAACCCAAATGCTGCCAATTCGTCAAAGGAACTTGTACCACAAAATAACATTGCCCAATATTTTGATTGGTGTTATCCATGTAATCATCCCCATAACCAGTCAACATTTGTGAACAACATGAGGAAGTAGGCCTTAATGGTCCTGAATAGCTATATTGGTTCAGAAAGTGTTCCAAGTCATAATCTAGAACAACAAGAGAGCTTTGAAGTTGCTTTTCCAAATTGGAATATTTTTGAATTTTGTGGCATGAATGGTCAGGATCAGCAAAATTCCCTTGTTTCAGCCAATACCAGATCTAAAAAGAGGGCTATGGATTTGGGGCAACAAACTAGAAACATATAGCAACAACCTACTAAGGACAAGCAGCATGTTTCTTCACCAAATGTTACTGCTACAACACACCCTAAAGTGCAGATTTTGCAAAGAGTCCAAGAAGTACATGGCAAGGAGTAGTCCAAGACACAATTGCAGCCTTTGCAGAAAGGAAGCGATGTTGTTACTAAAACTCAACAAAAGGTAAACCCTATTTCTTTTAATGTTGTTCAACATCTTAAGAAATCCACTATCAGCATGTCAATTTTGGACGCTTTGTACATTTTGGATCAAAAGAGCTTGCTACAAGATGCCTTGGCTGAGCTTTCTATTTCTAACAATGCTAATCAAGGTAATGCTAAAGTTGTGCTCGCAAATAGCCTAGAGGTAAAAAATGAGCAGAAAACTCAAGAGGTAAAGCCTCCTCCTTTTTATTTGAGTTTGATTATTGGCGACAAAATAGTGCATAACTATAAGGTTAATTCTAGTGCGAGTAGCTCAATTATGCCTAAGAGCGTAGCTAATAAGCTAGGTCTTGTTTATGAGCCTAACTCCTAGAAAGGCGTAGTTTAGTTGGATGGATTTATTGTTAAAACTGCTAGTATAATTAATAACTTGGCTCTTACTTTGCATGCCTCCCCAAATTTTGCAATCCATCAAGACATACATGTTATTGACCTGCCACCCCATTTTTCCATTTGCCTCTCAAGAGATTTTACAACTAAAGTGGGTGTTTTCTTGTCTTCTGATTGGTCTCATATGTTCTTTAGAACAAGGTATGGTACGAAAGTAACCATAAAGTCTGAGCCTCTATCCAAAGACCATATCGAGCCATATGTTCTGAGTCCTATAAATGCTAACCTCTACATCACCCCTATACTGGAGGAGAAAACCATGACCTCAGATCACAACACCCCTATAGAAAATATGAATCTAGATGAATGGGCAACCGAAGATCACAAGCTTGATCATTTCTAGCACACAAATGAGATAGGATTAGGGGTTTATATGATTTATGAACCTAGTGTTGTTATCCCTAATCTTATTAAAGAGGAAGAGTAGCCTGCAGAGAAGGAAGATATGCTTTGGAAGCTTTAATTTGATGGCTCAAGGAGTAGTGTGGGCGTTGGTGGTGGATCCATGTTGATTTCACCAAATGGAAACAAGTATTATTCAGCTTTCAGGTTTGCATTCAGCTGTAAAAATAATACAGTCGAATATGAAGTGTTGGTGCATGTCCTAGAATGGGCCCGAAAGAGAGGTATTAAATGTTTACAAGTTTATGGTGATTCAAAATTAAAATTGAATCAAGTTAGAAATATAAATGCTGCAAAGAATGATTCACTTAAAAATTATAAGCAATGTGTATGGGATTTGATAGAGAATTTTGATGCTTTTAATATCCTTTCAGTTGCTAGAAATGAAAATAAAAATGCAGATAGGCTCGTTGCCATAGGAGCCCAATTTTATATTCCGAATGAGATTCACAAAGTAGAGGTATGACAATATGTGAAAATTATAGTTAGACCTTTTGTACCACAATAACTTGATTTGGCAGGTTTTTGACAGCGATGAGTAGATTGTGAACTTCCTAAATGTTGAAGCTGAATTTGCAGATGGAAATCAGCAAAAGTGGCAGCAGGAGTATGACAACCAGATTGTGCAGTTAAAGACAAACAAATTGCCAAAAGGGCTAGTCACATTAGAATCTATCTTCAATTTTGATGACCAAGCAAGGAAAGATAAAAGCAACATGGATGCCAAGGAAGAACACTATAAGGCAATCAATATTTTCAGGGGTAAGCTTCTCAAGTTGGGCAAGGTATGTAATAAAGAGGAACAACAAGCTTTCATTATGTTATGTCAAGAATTCAGTGATTTTTTTGCTTGGGAGTACAAAGATTTAAAGGGTTTTGATCCAGAATTAGCCCAGCATACTACTGAGTTAGAACCTAGTGCAAAGCCTGTAAGGCAAAAATAGAGACCCCTTAATCCTAAGTTAGAGCACCTTATGAAGGCTGAACTAAATAAGTTAGTAGAGAGTGGCATTATTTTTCCTATCAAGCATACATATTGGGTGTCTAACTTAGTTCTGGTTAGGAAGAAAAGTGGGGAAATTAGATTTTGTGTGTTGATTTTTGAGATTTGAATAAAGCGTCCTTGAAGGATCATTATCCACTCCCTTCCATGGAACAAAATTTACAAGTAGTTTCTAGTTCTAACAAATTTTCTTTGTTGGACGGGTATTCAGGTTATAACCAGATTCTGGTAAAGTAGGAAGACCAGTTCAAAACAATATTCACAACTAAATGGGGCACCATGGCCTATAAAAAGATGCCTTTTGGCTTATCCAACACTAGAGCAACATTTCAGCGAGCAATGAACATGGATTTCCATGACCTCATGAATAAGTTTGTTCTGGTATATTTAGATGATATTACTATTTTTCTAGAAATGTTGATGAACATTTTGAGCATTTAAAATAGATTTTCCAAAGATGCAGAGAATTTCGAGTATCTCTCAATCCAAAGAAGTGTATTTTTTCTATACACGAAGGTAAACTCCTTGGACATAATGTTTTGAAGCAAGGTATTTCTATAGACCCTAAGAGAGTTACTGTTGTTCTTAAATTACCATTACCAACTCACAAGAAATTCTTACAAAGCTTTCTTGGAAGGATTAGTTTTGTAAGAAGATTCATACC